>JAQGCN010000440.1:0-21873 GCA_034699725.1 Friesea truncata
GAGACGAGACGAGATGGGGCTCATCTCGTCTCGCGAGACGAAAATCTGTCTCGTCTCGTCTCGTTACCAAGCCTAAACTTTAACATCGTACTTTTGAATAACTTTGTGACAGAGAAAAAAAGAGAAGTTAATTTGTTGAGAAACCACGCCCAACTTCAATTTAAATGACACAGAACTTTTTAAAGTCGTTTTCTTCCGCTTCCAATTCTTCATCGGTAATCACAGGCACAGCTTTCGGATCGATACGAGGCAAATACGCTTCACAGTCCAGTCCATTTCTTTCGTAGAATAACATATATGCACTGCTTTTCTCAATGTGATCTTCATGCACTTCCTGTAAATAATTAACTTATATTTAGATAATCATCACAAACAAAAGTATATCAATATTTTGTAGATGCAACATATGCAAATGTTACTAACCTTACAACTGCTGTCGTTGAAACAGTGCCACTTTCCTTCCTCGTTACGAGCATACGCAATGTAGTGACCACCACCCATTATTCCGTTATGACACTAAACGAAGAGAATATATTAATAGTAAGAGGAAGATAATTTAAATAAATTAAAAACAAATCAATACTTACGACAATCCCATAAAGGCGATAGTTAAGCAGAAATGAGTCTTCTTCAGGAGAAAGACGATGCTGATGAAAATCTTGGAGCGGAAACAAATCGTTATCAACTTCACCACCAGTCGTTGATGAAATTGCAAATTCAGCAGTACGTTTCGGAACGTCTGCGAGAAATTGTGTTGGATTAAAGTTATGGAATGGGAAATCTACAACCTTGCAAGATTTTATCCAACGGCCACTTAGAGCTTGAAAGCGTTTCAAATGAACAATCTAAAACAAAGGACAATTTAAATACTGATTTAATTATCAATTCAAATAAAAATACCAAAATTGGTGGAAGTCGCCATATTTGAAGTTGTTTGAGAGCAATTTGATGATTTCCACATTTAGCACAATGATATTTTTCATCTTCTCCCAACTCCTCCTCTTTTGTGAAATTTTCAAGACAAGTCGCTAGAGCTACACTTTCAGATTGACGCTTCAATGCATCTGCAACGCTTGAGTGCTGGATAGTTTCAGATTCTTGTGATGTCTGATATCTACAAATAACAAATATAAAATATTTTCTACTGCTAACGTTTGTCAATTGAAGAACGCCTAATTCAATTTTGACTTAAGAAAAGTAATATAAAAATTACCTTAAGAAAGTAGCCGTAGGATCCCAATCAATAGAAACACCACAAGCAGTTGAGTTCAATTTCTCTAGCTTCAAATCTTCAGAGCAAATGATATTGCATCCTCGGCATAACTTTGACCAAGGACAAACCCCACAACGCCATTCCGAATTCCTTTTCACCCATTTAAGGACAAAGGGATACTCATATCCAAGACTGTCATCGCTACAAAACAAATTGTCATGAAAGTTATTCCTGATATTCATCTTAAAATTGGTAACTTACCAATCCAAAGCATGATTATAAACGTTAGGACCGTCGGGTGGTAGAGGAGTAAGAAGTCTTGCTACAAGTGTCCAAACTTTACGATACAAATCTAAATGAGTCATTCCTTCTTGATGACCAATCAGAAGAGGAACTCCAAAAAGAACAGGAGAAGATTTTTGAGTAGATACAAAATAAGTTTCTTGTCGGTGCATTTTTCGATGGACAACAACAATCGGATTCTCCGTAGGTAAAGATGTACTTGTATTTGAGCGAGTAGTGCTACTACTACTACTTCCAATACTTTGCGTGACACTTGAGCTGGTAGTACTAGACACACTACCATTTCTGGAATGTCCTCCAGATCCATTCTCTCCTTGCTGAAGACGAGCACCAGTTGAACCGTTATATTTTACTGAACTAAGAATTTTTTGAATCTGATGCTCTGTTGGACAAGGTGAACAACCATTCTGATAATCCGTTTCTTCATCTTGAGATCCGCCCAATTGAAAAGCATAAATGGGCCGTCCACCATAGGTAGTCTTGATACGCTCGTCATCGTGAAGAATCTGTTGAACTCGATACTTCTGGATTAGAGCAAAAACTAAATTTTCTGGTTCTATTTTTTGACCTCCATCAGTTCCAGTGAGTTCTGAGAGCTGAGTTTTGACATCTAATACGAATTCATCAAGCGATGAAAGAACTCCATAACGAATTGGTACAGAACCATTTTGACGAACAACTATTTATAAACAAAGTATTTACATTAATTATGATTGGTTTTTCATTAATTAAAATGAGATAAACCCACCGATAAGTTCACAGAAGACATAGCTTTCCATTGGAAGAGGCAGACTCAAATAATTAAATGGGTCAAATCGAACACTTTCTGTTCGACATTGCTTACACCGGACACTGGATTTCAACTGACCGTGAAAGAGATCTACAATTATACCTAAGCAAAAAAAAGTTTTTTAATAATCTAACTTGAAATATTCATAATTTTACAACTATTACTTTTATTTCGCAGAAGATGGTTTTCCCATGCTTCCTGTGCACAAATAACATCAGGACGATTGTCACTATCTTTTAATTCAACATATGGCTTCTCAGCAACACGATTTAAATCTTCATGAAGGCCATCAAGTAAAAAAGCTAAGAGCTCTTGTGCATCATTCTGTTGAAAACCGCTAAAACGAGGAGCATACTTTCCAATTGTGTACTAAAATAAGATTATTCAAATAAACTTCAAAATATTCAATAAATACAAATCCAACTAACCCGTAATTTGAACGGAGCAAAAGTTTTGACAGTACCACTCCAAATTTCAATAATGAGATCTGCATACCGTTTTGCAATGTGACCTTTCATCCCAATTGGGTTAGTCCGATTCAATTCAAAAAGGTACATCCGTTTTCGGAAGTAAAGTGTCAAAGCACGAGTGTTTGAGACACATTGAATTGAAGAATTCATAAAACAAGTATTACCCAAATTATTAAGTCCAGTCAATCCTCGCTCCGTAGTATTTGTTGAGAGTGCACGCTTCAAGCGAAGTTGATCATTAGAGCTACTAGCGAAAGCTCCAATTTCCTCTATTTATATTTTAAATTCAAATATTACTTAAATTGAGCTAGAGTTAATGACAACGTTTAAGTTTACCTGGCCACGTCTGATCCTTATTTCGAACTTCAACAAGAATGTTTGATAAATCTCGAACTCCCAATTCCTCAAGAGTTTCCCCTTCTTCTTCTAGAACCATTGCGAAAGACAAGTCGTCGTCAGTCAACAGATCCAATCGAGTATCTTGCATAGGGAGCCTCAAAGTGTTACAAATGAACGACCACACATGACCCAATGTAGCAGTTCCACTGAACGAAGCAGTAAATGCCAACGTTCTAAACACAAAAAAATGGAGGAAAATGTTTGTAAAATTTTATATAAATACCAATTTCCTCCAAGAGTTTTCAAGGAAATTATGACTTTTTAAAAAAATTTTTTTTTTACTTTTTTGGTAAATTGAGGCTGTGATTTTGGACATATGTAGTAAGAGCAGCACCACCATAGATTCCAGACATGCCTGTCCAGGGAGCACCTCCACCTGTTGATGTCCTTCCGTTTGGATATTGATGGCGATAGAGAAGGAGTGTGATAGGATACAATTCTAGACGTAATTGTTTGTTGTACTCAATTACCTAAAATTGATAAAAAAAAATGTTAAATTATAAGTGCTTTATATAATTTAAATATTTATTAATTCCGTGCAAAATGGAAGCTATGAAACTAAATTAGCGAAAAAAATTCTACGACTAATCTAGCTATTTAATGCAAATGCTTACTAAAAGCTCTAATACTTGGTTGTCGGTTGCCAACACCAAAAAAATGTATTAAGCTTCATTCATTTCTTCAGCAGCATTTCATAAGTCAGCAGTATATTACATTTTAATTTACAATTTTCAACGCTAAAGAGTTAAACAAAATCAAAAGAGGAATAAAACAAGGATTTTAGTGCAAAATAATTCAATTTACTATGCTTGGTAACAAATTGCAGCAAACGAGGAATACGTAATTAGGAGCAGTCAAATAGTTTTTTTAAAGAAAAATACAACTTGGTTTTCATCAATTGAGTTTTAACACTGCTGACGCTGGCTTGTTGACATCGGACTTCATGATGTTGTTTTTGAACTTAATAAAGAATGAAGAAGTATTTCTTACCACAACGCTCAAAGCATGATTATTTTGTTCCAACTTCTCTAAATCCAGACTACTACTAGTATTATTTTCAGTTTTCTTCCTGTTATCTTCATGAGGTAAGAACTGCTCCAATATCTTGTACGCTTGTCTGTACAGTAAAAGTTCTGTTGCATGCCTTGGTATCAACGAGTTTGCAAACTCTAAGACATATTTTGGAAATTTCCAGGCAAGTTGTTTTATGTTTCGAAAAAAATTATATCGAATTTGTTTTTGTCGATGTTCCTACATTTAGAAAATAGGAGGAAAAGGTAAACAATCACCACAGTCAAACAAGAAAATCCATCACCATTACAGAAAAACGTCAAATAATATGCATTACTACATGCACGTGCAAAATTCAAGCGGTGGCAGTGTCGTCAATAACTTTTATTTGAGTTAAAAAGTTTACCTGACGTGGTAATGCAGTTGTAGAACCGTACCATTGATGGAGTGCATTCCAAAGACTTCGTGGAATCACCTTAAATTCCCGACCTTCTTCAATATCTCGTTTCAGTCTTCCTCCTTCAGACGTCAGTGATGCAGTTTTTTGAAGTGCATAAGATGTTGGAACAATTAAATTTGAGTTGTTAATTGCATCAGGTTTTCGTCTTCGATGAAGCTGCCCATGTCCAAGTCCATTTAATGAACTGCTAGTGAGTTGACGACGAACGCTCTCTGGAGAATTGATAGGACTTGGTGTACTACTGGATGTTGATCTAGATTCATAGTCAAGCATGGATTTTTCTCATTATATTACGAATCACAACTACGAATTACAATTAATTATACACACTCGCCTTGAGCTATCTATTGTGACTAGAGACAAAGAGCTTGCACTGGACTTCGAATAAGGGCTTAACATTGTAGGACTATCAATATCTGAAAGGAAAGTTAAAAATTAAAATCCAGCCAAGCAGTTTAAGAATATGTCATTCTATACCATAAATTAAAGGCATAGCTCCTGTCATCACAACATTTTGACTATCAGAAGCCACTGTAGCTTCAATATTAGATTTCTTTATCGACCAACATCTCCCTGAACTTCTTGTACTTCCACCACCATTACTTTCACTAATATTGGAGATGCTTTGGCTTCCAATACTTCCAAGTCTGTGAAAAATAATTAGATCAAGTATAAATTCCAAAGAAAAAATTCAAAACTACTTACGTCGATCCCATACCACTATCACTGTTACTCATAGACAATGGAGGAGGATTCACATAGCTTAGCCATGTATTCCACCATTCCATAGAAATAAGATACAAAACTTGTCCAACATATCTTTCACGCTTTTCTTCTCGAGCCAACCACGCCGTGACAACTTCATATTCTTCACCTGGAGTTAATGGACGAAGACCAAATACAATTTGACAAATCTGAAAGCAAATTAATAAAAATTAATTCTCAAATTAAGAGTCTATGTGTATGTGCATCAACAAACTAACTTGGTAAATGAGGGTGAGGAACTGTTCTGACAATTGACTTGCTAGAGAAAATTCAAGATAATCAACAAGTGTCATGCTTTCTCCCTTTACTGTCTGGAATATCTCTTCAACGATGACCTCGTCGTCTTTATTAAGACACGAAGCTGCATCATCGCTCGGTGGATCGGTTAAACTTTCTTTCATGACGGATTTCATGACTTGTACCATGTAGAGGACGTCTGATTTTGACAATAGTCCATCCTTGTCATGATCAAATATTTTGAAACAAACTAAAAATTTAAATTAGTTTAAATTAATATTTTAAATTAAATTCCTAGAAATTACATTTTTGACGTTCCAAGGTGGGCCCACGAGCAGCTGCCGAAATCCCACATGCCATTTCTTTAAAATCAATATGGCCATCTCGATTCTCATCAAATGCATCTAGGAATCCTTGTACAAGTGACTCAGGAAATGGTGGGCAAATAAGTGGACGGAGAGTGTTAACGTCAATTCTTCCTAAGCCTGAATTTCCATGTAGCACCCAATATTTCTTCTCCAGTTCAATTATATCCTCTTCTTCAACTAATACAAATAAATTATTACTTTGCCATCATCATTCAAAAGAATAATGACTGAATATGTTCTTTTTAAGTGAGTGATTATTTTCATTGAAAAAATACTTACGATGGGTAACTCCAGCAAGTGTTTGATAAAACGTTGGGGTCTCATGATCATCTGTAAGTTTGAAATTTGATTTTACAATATTATTTTCCACACAATCACCCAAAAGCCAGGCTGAAATTGACGTTGCAGAAGGATGATCGCTTATCCAGACGTAGAATTCATCGTATTCAATACTATTACTCTAAATTAGATAAATAAAAATTTAACATGTCTTAGAATTTATACTCATTCTTACAAATTGAAATAATCGATTCAAAAAAGCATCTGGAATAATTATTGATTCTACATCTTCAGTAAACTTGATAAAATCCTCTTTACGAATGGCAACACTTTCTTCTTGTAAATACAGTGAAAAAATAACTAAAAAATACATTATTATGAAGTTATGAAAAATTATTAGAAATCTAAGATTATACTTACGACGTATTTTTTCATCTAATTTTCCCTTTGTTATTAAGACTAGGATGATGATAAGATCTTTAAAATTAATTCCACGTGCAGTTCCTCCGCATGCAGCATAAATACACTGAAAGGAAAGGAATATATAATTATTTAGAGATTTTTTATCCTAAATCTTTAATTTCATTACTTCTGAAATTCGAGTAGGAAAAAGTTCTCCCAAAACGTCACGACAAAACACTTGTTTGGTAATATAAATGTTGTTTTGACTAGCTGCAACTCGACTAAACGCCTCTGCTAGACGATTGTACTCCCCTTCTGTCACTACAAGTAATTAAATGAACAGTATAAAATCACAATTTATCTTTGATTATTTGAAGTCGGGTAGGATGATAATAATTGACTTACATCGACTCTTGGCTTCTTCATAAGTTAGTCGAATTTGCTTGGAAGAATCTTTAGAGTTCCAAGCAGAACTAATGGTGCTAATAATAGATTTGAACATTTTCAATTAATTAATATGGATTTCCTCAAATGTTGAATTTAGATTGTCATCTGAACGTTAATTCGATACATCTTCTCCTTCATGATTCTTCAAAGTAGGAAACGCTTAACAGAAGATTCAAGACATCGTATGGCAGTCGGATGTCAATTATGAGTAATCTAGAAAGTTAATTATATTCGGTATAAAGTAAGGAAATCACCAAATCGATGAGTAGAAGTTTATGATTTCTTCTTCTGTACAAATAAGTGGTGTGGGAGTATTTTAAGGCTGGTAATCACATACCTTAAATATTCTGAAATAAAAAACTAATATCATCCAATTATAATTATTGAAAATACCTTATTTTTTAAGTTATTGATTTAAATTATAAATGGAACACTCTTATTTGTTTATTAATTTTATAGTTAAAAAAATGAATGGAATCAACTACACAGTATTGGTGCGGATGTAATAGCCTAAAAGCCAATTGAAATCTTATCCATCGCAGTTAAATTTTAATTTATCTTTAGTCAGCCTTTTCTTATCTAATTTATCATCACTAAATTTGTAGAGCAGAGCAAAAATAATCGAAAAAGCAATCTTCAATTTACTCTTTCGTTATTCGTTTATTAATTTATTATTACAGTAAATTATAAAAAAATTAAAATTACGAACTTTTTAAATGTATTGCAGTTAGAGAGTCAAATATTACTTTATTTACTATTAAATTAAACTCATTATTTTTACACTTTAAATTTTAAATACCTTAAATTGATGGAAATCAATCAATAACATACAAGGTAAGGTGGACTAATCAATGAACGTTAATAAAGAAATCCTTATAAATTCAAATCCTTAAAACAAAAATTTAAAATAGAATTTTACCTTACCTTACTCGAATCCATTCCATAGACGGAATAAACTTAACGAAGCTGTCAAATTGATTGATAATTGATCTTGTCTTGAATTGAATTTATGAATGTGTGTAACCAACGTGAGAAGTAAAATCGTAAATTTTTTAATAATAAATTAATTTTTGTTACTTTATATTACTTAGACGGATTCACTTAAATTTTCTTTGATATTTACAAGAAAAATAAATAAATACGAAAGATATTTTTTTTAAAAATCAAAAATTAATTTAATTAATTAATAATTGATCGAAATCCAATTTTTAATGTTTTTTGAGTTTTTTTTACTTTTTCCACACAAAATGATAATTTTAACTCAATAAACAACAGATGGAGCTCTGGAAATTTTTTACCAAAAAATTAGAGAAGAAATTATGGATTTTTTATAAAATGGTTTGCTTAATTAGAAGTTTTTTAATTAAAAAAAAACAAGTCTTTAGTTTAGAAACTAGAAACAAAAAGTAAAAGTTTATCCAAATTTCCAATCGTAAGTTGCTAGAATTCTCCTTCTGCCAAATGTATGTGTGAAGTGAATGTCAACAATCGAACTTCGGATTTCCTAATTTTCTTTCAAAATCAAATTACAAAATTATATTAATTATATTTTCACTATTAAATTGTCTCTTTGATCCACAATTTCAAAAAAAATATTAGCAGATTAAAATTACTTATTTATAATAAGGATAAATTATTCCCTAAAAATAAAATGAGTTTTTAACTTTATTAATTAAATAAAGTAAATAAAATGCAATTAAGACAAATTTTTTTATTGTTTTATAATTAATTCCAAACTTTCTCCAAAAAAGGTAATTTATAAAATACCACCGTTTACATTTCTTCATTTTCTATCACGATTGATTAAGTTACTTAAAATTAAACTTTCTTTTAACACAATTGTCTAATCTGACTTTCATTTTTAAAAAATCTTAAAACGAATCATCTTAACTGAAATCAAATTCCTTAAATAAATTAATGTTTCTAAAGTTATTATCTCATAATACAAAAAAAAAATCACAGTTACATTGAATTCTGTACACCTAAATTTATCTTTGTGTGTCTTTGTTACACCAGAATAAATTAATAATATTATGCCTTAATAAAATTGAAATAAAACAAAAGAAGTCTATTTCGAAATAACATTGAAGATTCTATGTTTTGTTTTATATTGTACTTATTGTTAATTTAGGCTTTGACTGTTTAAAAATCACATCTCGACTTCAAAGTAAATCAAAAAAAGCAACCTATTAAAATTAATGAAACTGACAATTATTTGCTAAAAGTGGAAACTGTAAACAGTCTAATCTGCAGTCCATTTTCCAATTCAACGCTCAATTTACTAAAGCGTACGTATTTTGGAATCCTATAGTCACAATTTACAATTTTAATTATGCACTATTACTAATTAGCTAATCCTTATTTTAACAAAAGACTAGTTTAATTTGTTATAGCTAATTAGCAGTAAATTAATCACGGGACATACATTTAAGATTGAAAGTAACAACTTATTGTAAACTCATCCATTTTCATCTCAATCGTTTCATATTGTTGACTAAACTTTTCAAACTTAATCGTTACAAATCAAATGCTTTTCCAAAAATCTCCTTCTTATATTAATGTACTTCAATAATTCTAAAGGTTATAAAAATACAAGGACCAATTTTTTCTTTTTAAAAGTGGAAATGCATTTTATGAAACACTTAATTCACTAACTGGACGACTAAATCGGACAGTTTCATTCTGTTCCTTTCCCTTTCATTTTTAAACATGAAGAAATAAATAATAGTAACACTGGAGGACGTAATTGGAATAAATAAATTTCAAACAAATATTTTCTTATAAATAATTTTGATAAAAGATTCGTGTTTTTTTCCATTATTTCAATTTAACTTTTGTTTTTTTTTAAACACAACGAAAAAACAAGTGGTTAAATTTTAAACTTTTTAAAACAATTTAACAGCTTCTAAGAAGCTAACTTCTGAGTCTTATCAATAATGAAGAGATTCATTTTTTTAAAATGAAAAACTAATATCAATGATAATCCCAATTCGGAATTCTAAATTTTGAGCCCTTGTAATAATACGTAAATCTTTCTGATTTGTTGATAACTTTTAACTCTAAAAACTCAACTAGGATTACTGGCATCAATCGTTTGACTACACTTCTTTGACAAGAAAACATGGGTCATCGAACCGATTTTCCTTTTCCAAAAAGAGAGCGGACAGTTTTCTCTACTTCAATTCGGAGTCGATGAGAAACAAGAAGAAGAGCAATTGGTTGGATAAGAAAGTCACAGTAGACGACGATTCCACAGAATAAAGCCACACCTGGAGGAAGTGAAGACCCTTGGAGTCCTACGACAAACATGGCAGGTAGGTAAAGAAGAAGATGACCAACACTCACAGCATAAGATGCAAGGGCTCTTTTTGCAGGTCCACTCTTATTCCCTTTCGGTCTAAAATGCTTTACTCGAGCTCTTGTACGATGTTTTCGAACTATTTGCTTTGTCTGATTTGTATCAGCTTTAGAACTGAGTGAGCTTGTATCATGTGGACGTCCATCTCCACATAGGCTTAAACTGTTAACTGAAACATTGAGTGTAAGATTAGTTTTACCACCTCCAATAGCTGCACTGATTGGATCCAATTGGACTATGGTATGAGATAGACGATTCACTTCAACTGGTTCAGAATCATTGTTTGGAAGACTCGATACGCTTCCACTAGTTTCACTTCCACCAAAACATGGATTATCACCAGAAGGATTTTCTGCAATTCCTACTGAATTTTTTCGTGAAAGAATATTTCTTCGATCCAACGACCAAGCATAGACTCCTGAGAAACAATTATTCTGTTCTGATTTTCCTTTGTGACTCGGCCCTGGATATGTTGCAATTGAGTTAGAATAACAATGGTTGTCAACTTTTAAATTCTCAGCAATTGGGGTAGTAAAAAAGAGTCGAGGTGGAACAACTTCAGAACTGATTTCATCGTCTGAGCTTGGAGATGAATTTTTGACTGTTTGTGATAGTTGTTCCTGTGATATGAATAAGTCTGATGAATAAATATCCATTTGACTCGTTTCTAATATAGGAATATGAAGATTTGATGAAGATGTGAGCATGTTGGTATTATTATTATTAATATTATTATTATTACTTCGTCCACGATTTATAGCGTTATTTAATAAATGAGATTTCAAAAAGTTTATTCTTTTTTGTGAAACTGAATCCGCACAATCAAAGGATTTTGATTGGGCAGAAATTACACCTCGCTCCAGTAACAGATCTGGTTTTGTATTGAAGAGTCCTCTTTCATCAAATGAAATTGAATGGACTAGTTTTGGAATTGTAGTTGAAGCTTCAGAGGTTGAGGATGACGATACCTCGTCCTCTGTTAGACGTTGGTAACCATTGGTACTAGTTATAGTGAGATTATCTGAAGACGAATCTTCACCACGATGATGGGCGGATGAATCGGGTAGGGCTGTTGGGACAATTACTGGAGTTGAGCATTTGTTCACAGTATGACTTGGGCTCTTCTCATTGTTAGGCGTATGGCGATGGGCTTGGGCTTTTGTGACAAGCGTTGTAAATATTGCAGATGGCCGATAGTTTGTTGCGCTTTCGCTCCAAGTTCGTCGATGTATATACGGTGAAGCACTGGATGCTTCTTGCACATTGACGTTAGTCTTCATACTCAGGGTAGCAAATTGATCGCTAAGTGCTCTCCGTTTACGGCCTTTTGAACTATTAATTTAAAAATTTAGATTAATTTCTAAATGTAAAATTATAAATATAATTATATCCAACCTGGAATTATTGTCTCCGAAATCTTCAATTTCATCATCTATATAATCAGAAGGTGTTGGTTCAAATGGGGCGTTGTTTTGAAGCTCCGGGTAAGAATTACCCTTAAAATTGGATTGTTTTTCTTTTTTTCGCTTCCTTCTCCGTCTTCGAGCAAAAGCAAGCACATATCCAGTTGTTAAACCTACCAATCCAATACAATACCCCGCAAAAACAACTACAAAAAATATAAGTGGAACGTCTGGAATACAGAGAGCAAGTGCAGGTTGGAATGTGGGACCAAAAACAACAGTGGCTCCGTAGGATCCACTAATTGCCAAACACCATACTATCACCTAGAAATTCATCAAAATATTTGAAAATTGGTCATGTTGACAGTAAGAAAAATAAATATAACTCACAAGTAGAATATTTGTTGTGCGTACAGACACGATTGGATAGCGTCCCGTTGGAAGCCAAACAGCGAGAACGCGATCCGCTCGATAGAAAGCTACAGCAAGAAGATGCATCGTCCAACATGCTGCTGTTGTAGTAGATACGGCTGAACACATATTGTCGTCAAAATCCCAATTACCCTAAATTAGAAGAAGAAAAAATCATTAATCTAACAAGCGTAAAAATGTTTCGATTTTTGCACGTGGAGAAAGTGGAAAAACGCTGAGCTTATTGATTGTTAGAGGTGATGTGGAAAGGAGAGAGAAAGCGGATAAAGTAATTGACCGATATTGGTAATCGAAACTCTTTTGTTGCCCACTTAAGTCGCATAACCCGACTTTCCTATCGTTATTTAATGAGATGAACACGGAAAGAAAGAAAGGGAAGACAAGGTAAACGTTTCCTTTGCATAATGTAGGGAAATCTTTCCCTTGGTTCACATCAAATTTCCATTATTGCTATTTGTACTGTGTCTAGGGTATTCTTAAATGAATAGAAGAGAAAGTATATCTAAATTGTAAATGGATTATATAATGGCTATATTTTAATTTATGAAACATGGGAGTTAGAATTAGAATTCTGTCTTTCCTGTCTTACCTTTGCAACAGCAAGTAATGGAACTGGGAGGACGAGAAGTGCCCCAAGACAGTCAGTAATACAAACATGTCGAATTAGTAGAAAATGCACCATTCTTAGTTTGAGACTGTCACGACTTATATTAAGAATCACACTGCCATTTGCAAGTACTGCAGCTGTCATTATCACAGCCAAGAGGGATACCTAGAATATAATATTAAAATTATTAGAAACTCATATAATTTATTTTTGTAGAAAAAATGAAATTGCTTTCAGGATGATGACGATGACATACTTGACATTTTCTCATTTAATTGAAAACATCCTTTACTAAAAATGTAAAATTAATAAATTTAATTTTAGAAATATCAATAATCAATCATTTTCTATATGGATTCAATGAAAGGAAAGTTATATTTATTTAGGCTTGGATGACGGAAATAAATAGCATTTATTCGATTTATAAATATGAATTAAATAACAGACCACTTTTACCCTTTTATTTCTGAATTGGAGAAAGCATAAAAGGACATTCTGTAAATTATTGAGGTAAAGGAAAAACGTTTAAAAATAAATAATAGGAATTTATACTCCTATTCGTGTTTACGTAACAAATAATTTCCATCTTTTAAGTCTGACATTTAAAAACAAAAAACATATAAGCTTGGAAAGTGAAAATTGAACATGAAATTCTAATATGCTTGTAATGTAAACTCGTAAGGTGAAAGCAAGAAAGGAACGCATGAATAGATGAGGAAATTGTTTCCTTTTCTTATGTCGTCGTGTCAACCAATTTCTTTTCAGCAACGTAGCATTATAACAGCGGAGTGAAGAAAAATCAATTTTAAAAGAGGGACAACAGACTAAATTATGTATTAAGAAATATTTCGTGCCGCTAGAGAAAATAATTGAAAATTTAGGAATACGATTCTAGTTTTTCTGTTAAATCTAAAGAATATGAGTGTTCCTTATTTAATGGAATTATATGGTGAACTAGAAAGAAGGTTTCAGTGTTGTTACCTGTAGTGGTCGATTGACGACAGGAAGAGGAATAGGCGGTGAGATGACATTGGGTTCACTCGTAGTTGAAGGTATATCAAAGTAGTGATGACCTAAGAAAGGGACAATTTCGTTATTGATGATTTCATTATTTGCGCTATTTTCATCATCGTAATGATTTTGTTGATAATGATTATGAGAATTAAAGAGATTATTTGAATTTTGATTCAATGCAGAATATTCCAAATCTGAATTTTTTGATTCTATGGAAAGAGCAGGACCCTGGGTGAACGTTGTTGGTAAAAATCCTCCAAGGATTAACAAAAGTAATGAGATCAAATGAAGAAGAGTCATGATACTCTGAATGAATTTGACTTGAAAACTTTCTCCACTCCAGATCTTCTGAGAGGGGGAGTTTCTTTTTTATTTTATAAATTCAGAAGCGTTTATTTGAAACAAAGGAGGAATTCTTTCTTTTGAATTCCAAAATTTCTTCTTGAATAGTCTTGAATTAGGTAGTTAAGGTTGTTGATCTCCGGAGAACCTTCGGAGATAATCCCTTTATAAGAAGGGTTGAAGTGATATGGACTAAATAATACCGGAGTCTCGTATTTGAAATCTTCAAGGACTAATAATAATAATGACGACAAGTCGTTGTTCTTCTCATAAGAAAAAATCTGACCAGCCTGATGATACTTCATGTCGAATTTCTTTCTTGAAATTTCTCACTTCATCAGGTAGCTTGAGTCCCAACACCGGGGACCAACTTTCTGAAAGAATCAATAAAATCATAATAATAAAGTAAAAGAAAACATATTTTCCTTGAGTTGAGTTAAAGTTCTTACATCACGAGAGAAAGAAAAAGATCAATCGATTTTATATTTTATTTTAACTTAATAAAAATAAATGTTTCACTTTTATCAAATCTCTCCTCCTTAACAAACAAAATGTTTAAAATATTGATATTAAAATTGAGATGTTTAATTTTTGTCTTTAAATTTATTATCTAATAACTAAAATTTAAGAGATGCATCTCGTAAATCTATTGTTATTTAAGTTCATGGTACATTTCCCATTTCAAGAATAATGCTTTCACTTTTATCTTCTCTTTAGCTGACAGGAAAGTGAAAGTGGATTTATGATGATTAATATGGATTTCCCTAGTAAAGACTAAATTACGTAAGGGTTTTCTCTTCAAAATTCAATCTTTCTTGTTTTTTCATGATCAACATTCAACGCAATGTTGTTTTTCCAAGTTTGCATGTTTTCTTGTCAGTCTACTTAGAAAACAAGAAGGAGGTAATAGTAACATAATGAAAGTAAGTTAAAAGACTTAGGCCAGAGTTCTATTCTAATATTTTTGTTTGTGCGAATAATATGGAAATCTTCCAAATCTATTCTAATGCATCCAGCGTGTGCTGCGTTGCGTATAGTAGTAATATTCCTCGTGCTGTTATATTATTGTCGTTGGCTTTTATTTCACACTTTCACTATACATTAAACTGCAGAGACTTGAGCTGTAAGTTTAATAGGGAAATAAACATTTATCATAAAATTGTAACACACCAAATTACCCCTTAATAAAGTTCTTCAATTTCATATCTTAATTTCCCAGAAGTAATATACTTTCATTAGCTCCATTGACTTTAACCATCATACTCAATGAAGGACAATTTAATTCTAAATTATTTGAATGAAAATATGTTCATCATGGAAAAGCGTAACGGTAAATCACCTCTCTACTTCATAAATTATATCAATCATGTCCAGACATCCATATCCTGGAAAACTCAGTCCCAATTAATTGTCTCAGTCAAAGCCCTCTCTCTAGTTGTTGAATTTGAAATTTCTTAAATTAAAAAGAAGGTCACATTGATTTTAATTCTAAGTTGAGGAAGTAAGGAGGAATTATTATTAGCGTCATCCGCTCATGTCTGTCCATCCTTTTGTCATTTTAACTAAAATTCGCCTGCCATGAAGTTAGTTTACGGATGAAAAAATAAATTAAGGATTATACATAACACTGCTTTCCCTTTTTCTCACGAGCGAACACTTCTTAAAATTATAATTCTAAACAATTTGCATAATAAATGTCATAATTGATGTATAAGATGGGAAAGATTACATGCTCAATGCTTCTAGATAATAAAAATGAAAATTAGTGATTAAAAAACTGTCAAATTATACTTCATGTTCTGAACGCGTGGTGATCGATCTCAAGAAAGGTGAAAATGATAACACTGTTGATGTCATTAAGTAACTAACTAAGGTTAGTCGCCTTTAGATCAGATCTCCTCAGAATTCCTGATAACCCTAAAGAGACTCTTATTGAGGGCGAATAAAATGAATTTTTGGATGTTTTTCTGAGATTAAAAAATTAGGATAACCTTTATAATCGCAAACAAACAACCATTTTTACTAGTACCTCATTTTATCAACCCCAATCGACTTATTACAGTTAACTGAACTCATTCATGGACTTCGTTCCAATCTAATAGCGAGTCCTTGGTACTACAGTAGTTACTTAAGTCTTAATGCGCGTGTAAGATATTTCTTCTATGCCTATCCTTTGAGCTATTGGGAGTGACCCATGACCCTTGTCTTGTGCGAATAAAATCCCAAAGTCTTTATTTCCCTTGGTGAGATTTAATGGTTTTTTAATCTTGTAAACCATTGATTATATTTTCAATTTACTTAATATAAAACTTATTTCGCCTCACCCATCTTTTCTCTTTCTTTTCATTTCCTCACTTCAATTGGATGATCGTAAAACCACTTCATTTCTACCTAGAAAATTCTTACTTTAAATGAAAAGGTCATTTAGTAGAAATCTCTAAGGAGGGAGTTATCTATAAGGAAAAGGTCACCTCACTATTACATGGAGACAAGACACAAGACATGAAAGTATAAAGTTCTTTCTATACCTATTCTATTCTTCAAGAATCCAAGGCTCTTCTTAATCATCATTGATTTCATCGATATGGATGGATGATTATTTTCTCCACGCTTTGATTCATTCCTTTGTTACTCAAAAATGCAATAAAAATTCAAATTGAATGGATCCTTCTTAGATTCGAAGAATATTATTAAACTTCAACCTTCACCCTATTTTAAATCGTCCTTACTCAATCCAGCAAAAGTTAAACAAAGCATTCTTTCAAAACTTCGATTTTGATAACTTCAGAATTAGTTATTGCTTAGTGATCATTTCTAAAATGAATATTAAGAATCTCTAACAACGACCTTTAGTCTTTATAAGTCTATAATAAAAATCTAATCAATATGTTTTAACCAATGAATCATATAATAATTTTATGCACTCATTAATTTACAATAAATTATTATAGATCCAAGAAGAAGAACATTGACATTTATTATTTCAGTTCAGTTTAAACTGTAAAATTGCAATAAATTAAATAAACAGTCTATTGATTGCTTCTAAGGAATCATAAAATTACTTTTTTGCACACACTTTAATTCTTTATCTGAAAAAAAAATGAAAACATCCAATCATAAAAATTCTACCATAGTGCATAATAAAGGACTTTCTAAATAGTAATTTAATATTAAAAGTTTAATTTAAAAATGCGGTGTAAAAAAAATTAATTTAAGTTCCAGTTGACTTCATATAATTTTTTTTTCTCCTAAATAACTAACTAACGCATGACTTCCGTTCATTCTATAAATGCAGAAAAGTCACCAAAATAGCAATTAAGTTTTAGGTAACACCTGCACATTCATCATCAGACACAACCTTTCTGAATCATATTATAAAAATCTTGCGTCCATAAGCCTCTGTTTGCTAATGTAATGTAATGTGTAATATGCATGCAGACAGGATGAAATAGGAAGAGGAATATCAACATCCTGGCTAAAAATTGAATTTTTAGACTATAAAACACGCAAGGAGGTGAAGATTAATTTGCAAAAAAAAAATATAATAAATTTAAACCCTAGGAAAGAAAAAACCAGGTTATAATATTTTAAAAGTCACACTTTTACTACATAATCCAGTTGAGGAGTTTAAATGTTTAAAATGGAGGATGTTAAAATTCTGCAAAAGTTTTACTTCTTGTCAATCTAACGAAATTATTAGGATAGGATGCATGGAAACAAATAAACCTGAACTTAGTTAGTGTAGGTAACAACAATGAAGATTCGTTCCTGTTGTTTGTTGTAGGTAGAAAAGTTTATTCAACTTCTTGAAACAATAGAAACAACAATAGGAAATAACTCATTATCCTTCTCACTCTTTCATCATCATCATCATCACTACTAAAACGGAACTCCTTCAGCAGCAGCCTCCTTAATTATTTATTTTCGAAGATAAATTATATTTTCCAGTAATACTGAAGATATATATTCTGTGGGTAAATAAAAAAAATGACCTTTGAAATTCATTAATGTATAGTGCCAGGAAATCACAATTTTTTGGCAGTTTCCCCTTCTTCCTTGCATTCTTCCTAAATAATGATTCAATGGTAGATATTAGGTGTATCCATGGACAAATAAGACGATACATAATTAAAATGCGTTTTAACTTTTCTTAGAAAGTGAAAATTATGTTTGAAATTCTTCTTGACAAACAAACAATATTTAGAAGTTTATGATTGAAATCTAGAAAAACTTAGCCATATAACATAGAAATAAAATAAATGGAGCACAAAATGCTTTAAGTAACCGTGGGTGGACTTGTTAAGGAAACGATGACGAATCAAAGGATTCACCGTTGTGTACGGTTTTACAACCTTTAATGCATCTGATTTTGACATGTTGAAAAAAAGTTCAATTTGTCAGTAAAATGTAATATAAATTCAGTCAGCAGGAATTGACCGCAGTCAATTAAAAAAATGTTCGCGTGGTCTCGTCTTTTACGTTACTGTTTTAATTAGCACATGTGTAGCAAAATGAATATAATTGAGGTTTAAGTTGAGTCAGGTTAAAGCAGTTTTAATTAGGAATTACTAATTATTTAAAGTACAACATAGCAATGAATTCTAAAAGAATAATCTAGAATATGTTATAGCTAATCTGAAATATTTCTTAAGTTATATCAATTTTTAATATTGGAAGTTAAAATACATGAATGTAAATTATGATTTTAATGTTTTGTTTTCATATACCTATAATAAATTAATAAACTCTAAACATTAAATGCGCATAATTTTTTTCAATTTTCACTTAAAAATTCAATGCACGAATAAACTTATTTTGAATAATATGTTACGCTTAAACCTGAGATGATTATGATGATTATGATTAACTTTCACTCTCTTGAAATATGTTTTTTAAATTAAATTAAAAAAGTGAAAAGATTGAAATATATTTCCTTAAACTCATACTTAATATTTTATTTTGAAATGAACAGTTATATGATATGAATCAAGAAGATTAACCTAGGCAGGTAAACGAGTTTTTATGTAAGTAAGTGTTAAAGTGATGCCTAAATTGATGCGTTATTAGTCTGGGTCAAGAGCTATTGCTTCGCTAAGTGAGTTTTAAAGATAACAAAATCTTTTCTTTAGTGTGCTAAATTTTTAACAACAGTAGTAGTGTAATTAGTAAATAGTAGTATTGAGGAATTTAAGCTTTGTTCAAAGTTAAATCAATAAATTGTAACAAAAGTATAGAAGAGCTTAAATTTTTTTTTCAAAGATGATTTTTTTTATAAGAATATTAGAAGAAGACGAATGATTATAGGAAATGAATGAATTGTTCAAATATTTTGTAGTTAAATATTTATCTTTAAAATACCTTAAGAAATAGATTAGAAAGTGTTTAACAAAATCATAATGAGAATAAAATTTCAATCATTGACTTACCAATTATGATTTATTTATCATGATGACTTGTTTTAATATATTTTTTTCTTTTTTACCAAACTTCTGTTTAATAAAAATGAAATTAATGTACAATTTTATATTAACTGAACACGCTTTGTTTGAGAATAATACAAACTTTCACTCTGAGTTTTAATAATGATTTTCGTGATTTCTCTTAACAACACTTTGTGAGAAAATGCAGGTAGTTGGATACTTTTAAGTAATATTGTCAATAGCGGTGTGTCCCAAGATCTGAAGTGAACTGACGATGAAGGAACAGCTGACTAATGACAGTAGGAAAGGTGACTCAAGGGATTTGGACCAACTTGAAGAAAAGGGGATTTTCTGAAGAGATCCTAGCCTATGCCTAGCGCTAGCCTAGGTCGTCGATAGGCAGGTACAAGGTAAGGTAGTGGAGAACAAGCAAACGAGAGCTCCTGCACAGGGAATCTTCTGACAAGTTCAGTTTTAATGTGGAAAAAGCATGGCCATGGTTCCTTCAGTCAGTGAATAAGCTTCAAAAGAAGAAACAGTCATTTTCCTTTGCGATGAATTTTGGGGTAGAAGAGGCGGAGACTCCGCGTCGAATCTATATTCTACACGACAGAATCAACATTTCCATCCAAACTGATCCTCATTCTCGCCTTTCTTTTCTTTTCTAACACACTAAAATAAGTATTACATCCATCCATAACAGTTTCCAACTTAAACTACTGCCACTTATGAATAGGAACCATTTTTTGGCCTTTACCTGTCTGTTGACAGAAATAAATACAGTAGTAGTGGTTGGCACCCACCATAGATTTTTATATGCTTTTAGGATTGAACAGAAACAAATCACAACCAAATTGAAAGATTCATTAATTTAAGAGTAATTAAACTCAATGGAAAAATGAATCATTTAATTTCACTCGTTTCCTTTTCCTTTTAAAGAAAAAGAGAAAGTTCTACACTACTTGAACATTAAACGCATCGAGTCGACTAACTCAAATCATTAAAGCAGTAAAATTAGGTAAATGAGAAATTAAAGCGTAACAACATTAAAGTTATTGAGGCTATTTTTCACAAAAAGTTACTAAAGTTAAAAAAGAATTAGAAAATGATTTTTAGGAAAAGTTTTAACAATCGTAAAATCTCAATGCTCGAAAAATAATTTTTTAAGTTTTTTTAAAAAAAAAATCAGTTAACTTTGATTTTATTAAAAGTAATACAAATCCAATAAAGGCTTTGTTACTTTTAAACTAATGAAACATCCATCGAGATAAAAAAAAATACTTCGTCAATCAATTTCACCTTAAACAATTTTTTTTATTCCCATATTAATTTCATATTTTAATTTTTAATCATTTGACTAATTTTCATTGGGTTTGATTTAAGGAACAATTTTTATTGCACTTTTACCTAAGTTAAATCTAGGAATCTACTAACTAAAACTAATAGTGAACCTAAGGTTTTATTGAATGTGCTGAGCTATGTGACACATTCTTCCATTCCTAGGTTCTTATCGATGAATACTGAAATTGGTTTATCACATACTCAGTAGTTTAGGGGAGAGTGGGGATAGTTGGACCGCGGGTCAGTTGGTCCGTATGCTAGTCCCGTGAGACTGCGCAGCCAAAAATTCGGATATTTTGCAAGAATAAACTTGCATCCAACACAAAAGTTTTTTTGAAAAAAAAATTTCAACTTTCGAAGTTGGAAACAAAATGGCAGCTCATCGTAATTTTGAGGCCGAAAATCCTACTTTTTTCTATTTTTGGTATTCAAAATTTGATAGTGTAAAGATTTTTTAAAAAAAATAATGTTAGTGCTAACTAACTAAGAAAAAGGTATAGAAAATTATACCATAGAGCAGAATTTTTAAATTCGTTGCATCTTTTTTAAAGCTAATATCTCACATCGCTTTTTCACCCGGTGAATCCGTTCCGTGACGGGAAAACGTGTTGTTACGAGATGTTTTTCACGGAACTGATCTCACTTCGCCGCGGTTTTGGCGAAGAGAATTTGGCGCCGTGAATCCGTCCGGTGAAAAAGACCTTCTTTTCACGGAACGGGCTCCGTAACAGGAGATACCTTCTTTCACGCGACGGGAATGGATCGTCTCGTGAAACTTCATTGAATGGGGGAAATTGAGGCAAGAAAAAAGC
>JAQGCN010000441.1:0-21846 GCA_034699725.1 Friesea truncata
TCACAAAGGCAGTCATGTCTAACTATACATACCACGTATGTATACGTAATTCATAATTATCGTTGTGTAGCATTAATAAAAACCATCGTTCATTAATAAAAACCATCGGGTGCCATCGTTTACTATTATACCTTTATTTTTTGTATGATTTAGTAATGGCTATAAAACCATCATCATGTATGCTTTTAAAATAAAATCCATCCATATCATAGTTATGATGAATTTCTCTGAATTTTGGTCTGCTATTGTGAAATCTGTGTTTTTAAACAAAAGGAGGCATCATTGTAGTACTTAAATTCAAAGTTTAATTTTTTCTTTCTCCTGCTTTTTTATTCTGCTATTATTTAATTAATATAATTTTATTATACTCATAAATGAGAATTACTCCATTAAACTTCTACTGGAATGGTGCTATAAATTTTAAAATTGATAATTTACATTTTCATTATCCAATAATACTAAAATTTGGTAACAAACAACTCAATCATGTGTAAAATGGGGCATATTGAAGTGAAAGCATATTATTATTAAGCAACAAGAAAGGACGCAACACAAGAGATAAACGATAGTAGCAAAACGAAGTTGAACATTTAAGACAACTTGTATTCTAAGCGAGTGAATTTGTGATAAATAACGTTGGAAATTACTATTACGGGCGGAAGGTTGGGGATCAGATTAGATTAGAGTAGAAAATGTATAGCTTTGCTCGCTTCCTATTTCCTTCGTCGTCTTTAGTAGCGGATGTACCCAAGAATAGAAGTTCCTTTTAACTTTTACTGTGACTGGAAATAGATCAAGTTCTTGACGCTACGCTGCGATGATCCCACCCTAACTATCCAGTGTCGGATTTTTTTTCTACAATGAAGAAAAAAGTTCATTTCATTTTGGTTAAAGTAAGTTTTATGTTTAAAAGCCTTGATAGAGTCTACTTCTAAGTACAGATACACTACTGTTATGGAGGAGCTTTGGTTAGGAAAGGACTTTCTCTTTTGAACTCATTTTCACAGTATAGTGTAGGAATGTAGCAAATTCAAGGGATGTAATAGGATAAAGCTGGAAAAGAAATGGATTAAGTTTATGAAGTCTATGGCATCGTTGAGGCTGATAAGATGCGGAGTTGGATAATAGGAAGAATATCAGATGAAGAATCCTATTCAGAGTCTCTTGGCGGAGGACTCATCCATCTCCTCACCGACGTCGAGTCCTACGAATTTTATCCATAAATCTACATTATGACACTCCACTCACGGAAGATTTAGATAGATATACACTAAAAGTGTTCCCTTACTTCAATCTGTCTCAATAATATGGCCACCTTCTCTAAATATTTTGCTTTAAATTTCAATATTCAATATTACTAAAGTAAATAACCAATAATAAAAATCCTTCGAGTAAACTTAGATTTCTGGAGAAAAAAATTAAAACTTAATTCAATTGTAAAGTTAAACTAATTCTACAAGAAGCATCCTGTATTCTATTATTCTAAAAAGAATTCTGTTTTCAAGAACTTTTTAAGAGGATTAAAAAAGATTTTTTTTCTTCTTTTTACTTTATTTTTGAATAATCCCTAAGTCTAAAATTCACTTATTTATGCTCTTGCATGAATTTGCAGCATTTTCAAAACATTTATTCTAAAGCAAGCCACGTGCTATACTCATAACTTTGTGTTAAAATAATTCTATTTGATGTTTGCAATTGACAGAAACTACTGAATGTTGAATTCAAAATTTTGAGTTTGAATTGTCAAATTTTAGAGTAAATCAAAGCTGTATGTTTAGCAATTTGTCAAAGACTGAATTTGTATAAAGATGAATGACTTGGGAATAAATTGGATCCTCTTGCAGTATTCACAAGCGACCAATAACTTTTAAATATTTTAGAAGTATTGTCCTTTCTTTGATTTCTTGACAGTTTGAAAATCTCTAAATTATTAACTAGCCTAAGGAAATAATTTTTTAAAGAAACTTTTAGAACTATCCAAATCTAAGTAAGAATGATACGTTGAATGTTGTTTAAATTCTACAAAATTCTTGAGCATTTTTTAGAAAATATTTAAAGTAGTTAAACTTTTCATTCAAAATGTAAATCAGAGGGATTATATCATATTCAGAATGATAAAAATATACCCGGAGAAAGTACATTTTGATAAGATTGGATCGTATTTACCATAACGAGGATAAAAAAATTGAAGGTGAAGAAAATTTCAGAAACCAATAGGAAGTCTTCCTTGAGACCCAATGCATGTGCAGGTTAGGTAACTGGCTGAAGGCTACTTGAGCTCCACTCAACCGAGATAATACTCCTCAAGGTATGAAATTGGATGTTTCTCCTTCGGAAAAAGAAAGCTTCACTTTCACCAATGAGAAAAAGAAAGTAAAGGGAGTGAAATGAGAAAAGTATCATTTTCTTACCCGTTTATTTTTTAAAGTGGTTTAAGAGAGAATAGTGGTTATAATAATAGGGAAATGAAACTGAGTTAGGAAAAAGGAAGAAGGTTCTTTGAGTAAGAACAAGAATTTTGCATTTTACAACCCAAAGGATTACATGATTTCCCTCTCTTCCAACAATTTAATGATATGATTTCTACGAAAAACATCTCCATCATTCGAATTTTGAGAATGACGCACAAGGTAAGATAGAAAACTTAACCATAAGCCCATTTATTTGCATAATGTTACCTCTATAGTATATAATATCGTCTTTATGACATAAGTTATTCAAACATGGTTTTCTTTTCATTCACCTAGATTAACATCAAAGTATGAGAAAACTTTTCTGTTGCATTTTTTATAGGTGAATTCGAATGGAACAAAGTTTCACTTACATTATTATCACAGCGTTAAATACTATGTTCCTTATTTAAAGTGACAAGTATTTGGTATTAGAAGTAGGTGATGGTTCAAGGAAAGAAAATCCTTGTGTGTTTTTTTAAGAGATTGGATTGAATATGACTATTTTCTTGAATAAATTGGCTTTGATTCCAGTACGTGATTTTCATAAGTTGAAAAGGAAACAAACGGAAGTTAGTAGACCATTAGGCTCTATTTAAATCTACTTTTGGTAGAAAGTAGTGAGTCCAATCGAAAATCCTTTTTAAGACTATGGAAAGAAAATAGACAAAAGGATGAAATTCAGATCTGAAGGAACTTTATCCTTGAACAAAGTGTTTTCTCTTCTCTTTTGTCTTCTTTCCCAGATCATCCATTAAGTGAAGGAATACAACAGGAAATAAAGAGAGCACTCAAAGATCATATCAAGGAAAATGGATTTTCTCAAATGTGAAAGAAGTAAAGGAGTTGAATAGTCATCTAAGGATTAGAAACTTTAGAATAAGAAATCGTCCTCAAGTGGCTTTTTCAACTACTCCTGCGTAACTTTCTCAATGAAGAGATAGTGAACCGGAAATTCAAATAAATGGAATACTATGAAGAAGAAAAGTATATTTTTAAGCTAGTAGAGTTGATCCCATTGGTTCTTAAGAAAGTATAGATGAGATTGTTAGTTTTGAAGCTTTTTGGGCTTTGGTTGATGCAGGAAAGGTTTTGTCATTTAATGATACGGGAAGAAAGTCTTGAGGTTTCATCAATCGGAAAGTTATCTTATCTCTAGAGAGAATCCCCCTTCCGCTGCTGGTGCTGGAGCTTCATTGATCCTTTTCTTCTTCTCTTGTCTTAAGGGTGCTAAGGAATAGGATAGGATGTTGTGTTGCTGGGATTTCCAAATAAAATTGAAATTAAGAGGGAACTTAAGACAAGAGGAGTTGAAACCTTAACTTTCTTATTTGCTCTTCATTTAACCTCCCTCTAGCACTTTCTCCCTTTTCTTCTTATTAATCCTTTCATATTAACTAGTAATTAAACCCTTGTGAGAAGATAAGAGCAAAAGCTCTTTCAAAGTGTTCCATGTTCATATTATTTAATCGTTATATAATTGAACCAAATAATGAATAAACAGTCAAACTTTTAAAAAAAATTTCAATGACTTCTTTTGTATTTTCTAATATTATCGTCCTGTCTTGCTTATAACAAACGATTGAAGAAAAAAAAGTTTGGTCAATTTTCAATTTATTTTTTTGCAATATAAAGAAATTAAATTTGAAAAAAAATTCATCAAAAGAGATATTACAAGCGATTCAGTTCAAATTTTATAAAAGATATTTCAAATAGAGAAAGTGTAGTACCAAAGCAACGTTTGAACAACATTTCTTAGGGACAAAAGGAATTGAAGTAGATGTTCTGAGTCTGACTCTGGGTATATTTAACTTCCCAGTTTATGTGATTCTTTCTCTGGATTACGAGACGACTCGGGTCAGTGAGTCAGATTTATGAGGACAGTGTGTGGGTTAGAAGAAATTCTAGAAAAGAATTTTTCCGAAGTGTACAATTTATGAAAAGAAAAAAAGAGAGAGAGAGAGATGAAGAAAAACTTAGAGGAGAGAAAGTCATACAAAAGAAAGAAGAAGATGAGAGAAAGTTTTTTCAGCAGTCCGTCATCACACTGTTTGCCTACTTTTTTTTTTCTCTGATAACATTCCCCTCGTTTCATTTATCTCGAAATATCTCGCTCTTTTGCTCTTTTTGAAGAAAATTCCACAAGCATTTTCTGATTTGTAGACAAATTCTCAAGAAACTATTTACTTGGGTATAGCTGACCCTGTTAAAATTGGAATAACTTTTTTTCCTCTTCAGAGAAAGCTTTATTTGGATCATTTCATCCAGTACTCAGTTAGTTTAAAATCTAGGAGAATACGGTGATTTTCCAAGGTTACAATCATGCAAGCCTAAGGAGAAAATGAAATCATTTCTAAATATTTGTTCAGAGGAAAGGAGAAAAATTTCTGTAGACGTAATGTAGCTGACGTTGTAAGAATATTTGAAAGCATATCAGGAACCATCTTTCCTTTAACATTGCAAATTGAGAGAAAGTTGTAAAGAATTTCAAAATAGGGGAAAAAAAAGATGTGGGTGATTTTGATTTCCACGATGGTGATGATGGGGCTGAATACTTTTTTGTAAGAGAAATGTTGCGTATGGTTTCCTTCTTCAAGGACTTACAGTAGCATACATTATCATTTCTACCACCATTTTGACTCTAAGCTCCTGCTGTTTCTGCAATGCGTTGCACTAAGGAAGTCAAGGCGGAGAGAAATGTAATGCAAATAAAATAATACGAAGCATTTTCTTCTTTTGTAAAGAAATATTTTTGGATCCTTGTTTCTCTCAACTTCACTTTCTACTTCTGTCCTTTCTTTCACTCGAATTTCCACAATAATACGACTACTCCTTCTGCAGAATCCTTGGCATCCGCTCAAAATCTATTTTCCACATATACCATATAACTCATTCTTAGAAGAGTAAAGAACTTTGTTCATTCTGTCTTCCATCTCTTTTAGTGCTAGGCGAGTTATAAGCTTTTAAAGCAAAAATTATTAATGTAATTTATTATTACACCACCATTCCTTTCTCAAAGTTAACTTTCTCCAAGTTGGATGTAAATTGTGGTTTTTTGGCAAATTAGGAGAAACAACTGTGCTAATTTCCCATACGAAGGGGATCTCTCTGATATATTTATAAGGAGGGTTTAATGGTAGAGAGGCTCTGAATTATTAACAACAGGATGTTCTTTCTCCAATGGTGTTTCCTTAAACAGGGAATTTACGGACGGAATCTAGTTTCTGTAAGGTTTCCTTCCTAAAAACACAAATCTGGAGTGACTAAATTGCAAAATACAATAGAATAAACTTCCTCTTCTCCAATAAAATTACAGACTACTTAAGGTCAAAGCAAAAGATGAATTTTTATTATAGGATTATTGAACAGAAATTTATTGGAAAGAAAGCTGTTCAAAGATCTTTCATTGATTATTTAACAAGGAAACCATAATATCGTATGAAAGAAAGAAAGAACATTTTTTTGCGTGGAAGGAATAAGAAGAATTGAATTTCCATGAATGAATTGCGTGTGAAGAATAAAAGCGTAATAAATGTATCAAAAAACCTCTACTACTTTCTTTTAACAAAATTTTCCCCTCTTTTCCATTTCTTTCTTTTTTTGCAAAAAGGGGGAAGATCTTCTTCTTCCCACTTCTTAGCAATAACCCTCCAAGACAAAAAGATCATAAACTTGAGTCTTACGCTCAATAAAATTGACAGGCTTAAGCCTACCGCTTGCCAAATTATTCTCGCATAATTTATTAACGATTCTGAATTTTTAACACGAAAGATCCAAGAAGCATTAGTGTGTGTGTGTTACCTATAACTACTTTCCTTGAAATTAGTTGGAAAAATTGTTGGTGAAGTGGGAAATTCCCATTTACAATCACATGGTTAAGGATACTTATGACCAAAAGTATGCTTCTTAAGATTTATAGCTGCATTATGAAAATTTTACCAGTAAAGGAAAGAATTGAGAACTTATGAGCTAGTGCTGGTAGGATTTTACTTTTTCTGTTATGAGCCTTGAAAATTTGTCAAAGTCAGCCTTAAAATGATCTATGGTTTGTTTCGAGACCAATTTTTACATTTTTATGAAAGTGTCAAGGGAAATAGGGTCTTCTTCTAGAAAAATGAAGTTAATACCCTACTAGAAATAAATGTTATTATACTCTAACATCACTTTCGTACTTATCCTACAAATACATTCGTTATATTTAAAAAATCATGACTTAATTCTCTAATTGATGAATTCATTTTGAAGATAAGATTCCTTGGCTCGCTTCACAAAAATTTCACATCTTACTATTTTGGAATGGGTAAAAAAATGCAAAATTCACGTTTTTAAGACTAACTTTTTAAAAAATGGAGATTTAAATTTAGGGTTTCAATCTCCAGTTTTTAAATGGAATTTGGACATAATCCAAAAAAAAGAGAAAAATATAGTGAGCTATTAGTCATATTCATGGAAAATTTTATGATTCCCTTCTAATCTATTGAAGAATGACAGAGAAAGTGTCCGGCTCATAAATTAGTGTCTATCTCTAAGAAGAAGAAAGCATAATAAAAATGAAAATCGAGACAAGATTTTCTACAAAGTTTCTGTGCAATTTTTTTTCTCCACATTCCAAAATATAGTCCCGATCCCTCACGCCTCTGAAAAACCTCAAACATAAATTCCCTTCAAACAAAACTATCCTCTACAAATCCTACTTCTATCCTTGAATCCAGCAGTTAGTGGAAATATTTTGTTGTGACGATGTGCCTCTGGACTTAAGCCTACCGTCCTCAATACAATACATGACCAGAATAGCAAAACTATATTCGTGCACAAACTTGAATTTTGAGGATGAGAATTGGATTATTACTCGTATTTCTAAAAAGAAAGTCTTTAATTTACAGTAGACACAAGAACGTTTCTCATATTTGCTTATTCCCACATCGTTTTTCTTTTACTGCGGACATTATTATGAAGTTTTGCTTCTGTAGTATAGAATCAAACTAAAGAAGCTAAAATTTTGGTGAGCCAATTCCCACGAGAGCCTTTGTTTGTGATGAATTATTGTAACAAGGCTACTGTGGTGGTAGTAGTGTTAAACTAGAAAATGCCACAAGGCATGAATACAAAGTCAGACAACTGGGATTTCAGGTTCATTTCCAGAAACTTTGTAAAGTAAGAACGTAAAAGCACCATGCTACGCAGCGTATATTGGAATCATCCCCTCAGAAACTTAATTTTAGAAGAAAATAGGATGGCTAACCGGCTTGTGTTTCCCTTTTAGAGTTGAATGATGCATGCTGCTCATGGGAATTTTCGTAACGAGGTTCAGAAACTACTGAGGCGAGGTATGGTAGGCAAAAGATGGATACAGGATTTGTGGTGATAGCAATGTTTCTCTTGATGACTTTCTTACATGAAAACTAATCTTCCTTAACCAATGAAATTTTAATGATGAAAGTGGTGATAATTAGGACGTTTTGCATTTATCAACCCTCTTATTTTCTAAATGGAAAGAAGAAACAGACTTAAGGAGAAAGTTGAGTTGATGAGGATAGTGAAAATTATAAAACAGAGGAAAAGAGAAATGATGATGATGATTATGATAACAGTTATGATTATTTTGCTTTGTGAAGATGGGAACTCGTTGACAGCTTTTATCTTCTTTGGTTTGTGTTGTTAGAAAGTTGACGAAACAATTCTAACTTTCTACTTTCATTTCCTCCTTCAAAGTGAAGGACAAGGGATAGCACTCACATCATATAATGGTAATAATGATATTTCCTTTTATTTACAGATAACATGTATATTAATATTTATACGCACGACTTTATATTCTTTCCTATATTAGAAAGTGTGTTCTAGCAAACTAAACAAAGTTTAGAATACAAGGTTATCCTAAGAATGATTTCCTGCGTTGTTTTTTTAAATCCCTTTTATGGTTCCACCAGTGCGAGTAGGTTGGTTTTATTCACAGGAGGCCACTGTATGTTATCAGATCTACGTTAGAATTTAAATGTAGGATTTATTTGAGAGAAAGCAGCAAGTACTCCTTGCATATCAAATTTCCTAGGTTTCATAGAAAATAGTGAAAAAACATGATGAAACCAAGCTCAGATTTCTTGAGCAAAACTTTGTAGCTCAAGTTTTTTGATTTGAAGCTCAAAATAAATGTAAAGATGAATTTAAACATTGATTTCTTTTATCTCTGATTTTCAAATAAGGCAATTGAGTCTATCCCTGTCTTCAAAATCCCTTCATCTCAGATCATGCATGTCAAATTCAAAGGGAGGGATCCTGTATTGAAAATCCTTTTTGACACCATCTTCTTTTCTTAGGATGAGAATCAAAGTATGAGACAAAGATTTTTTCAGGAAACCTTTTGTTATGTTGTCTTTTCTCTTCTTTCAAACTTCAAAGTTCTAAGATTTCCTCTTGTCAACGTGTGATTGGACGAGAGAGAAATTGACTTCACCTAAAAAAAGTTACAGGGGAAAGTCAAGGATTCTCGAAGGAGGAACAGACAAAAGACCTCAATTTACGTCCTTTGTTTTCACAAATTGAGTTCGAAGGAAAGAGGATAGAAGTGAAGATATTTCCCACATAACAAAACAGAGCCTAACGGAGACTATTCATTGAAATTGTAAAAAATTAGATTTCAGTGGTTCCTTTTTTTTGTGTAGAAGAATTTTATTTCTTTAACAGAATGAATACAGTAATCACCTTTACGTAAAAAATACGGGACCCTTTATCGCCTTTCACCACCGAGAAGTGTCACAACGGAAGCAGCTTTTGACGATTTCCCTTAATGGCCTTGAATCTTAAACTAAGGACATACAAAGCAAGCACACGATCATACGCTTTTCCACAGCTGTGTCCAATCTTTCTTTTTTTGAGTCTTCAGTTCCATTTTAGAGAAGACCGATTTAAAATCCTCCATTAGGCTTCCTGAGAGAAGCGATAAAAGTAAAACTCTATTCAGAATCCAATTTAAACGAGGTCACCCGCTTTCTCCATTGAAAGAAACTTTGGTATCAGAGAAAGTCACGTTGAAACGGAAATTGAAATCATTTGAATCCAAATTGCATCCAGGAAACCCAGGACTGAGTGTTAAAGGACTGCTTATTGAATTGTATCGATTTAAAATACAGAGGAAGGAGGAGGTTGAAAATAGTTTCCCGTTTTTAGGACAAAAGCTAGTAGAATATTCAGGACTTCTTTCTTTGAAACATAACATTGAATTCCTCTTTACGCCACTCTCAATTCCATCCAAATGATCAATCAACCACAAGGCACAAACTTCGAACTTACGGAAATGAGTTTGACTTGCAGAGGGGAAACTTTAATTAAATCAGAACACCCAGTAAACTCAAAGTGAAAGCTTACTTTCTCTTATCCGGAATCGAAAAACATAATTCAAAGTATAGTAATCAATTCCTACTACTTTAAAATGACTAACACAGATCACACCCTTTGAACATCACATGTCCTCCTCATACTTGTCTTTCTATGATAGGATATTAGTTGATGATAACCAGGAAAACTTATGAATTTACAAGTTTTTTCAATGTAATTTCACTCTAAAATTTCGGATTACATTTTTCGCTGATTTTCAATAAAGACTGATTGACGTAGACCTGTACGTGCGTGCCTTTGTCATAAAATAGTATCGAATATCTGGAATGTTTTCCTCGTTAGCGTCTTTCTCCCGTCTATCAAATTGTAAATCCAAAGCTTTTTCTAGGAGACTCGTTTTTAATATGGTTGTTTTTCTTGCATTATGAAGTTCCTTTCTTTCTGTGTGTCAACCGTATGTGTGGATATGACGCACGTTTTAAGATATTTAAGCCTTGATGCTCCAGCTGCCACTGTGTAAAAGCACTTCAAACAAAGTTGCCACCGACACAACTATATCCTTCCTTTAGTACAGAAATATCCTTTAAGTAGATTTCAAACTTTTAGGTAGACTTTCCCTTCATCTTAAAATTGGAATATAGGATTCTACCTTAATATAATTTTCTTCATTTCTCTTGACTTTCCTTTCAGAATTTGAAAGATCAGATCCTGTCAACCAATGTTTGGCTCGAGCATGTAAGTAAACTTTAAAACTTTCTCTTTCAATTCTTAAATATTCCTTTGATGGGATTAAGTGCGTCATGCGTTATCTAATGGACGTGTTTTCGTAAACAATATTATAAAAGATACATTTTGGGACTTTCTAGGAGTGGGAGGATCACAAATTTCGGTGGGATCCGCACGAGTATGGAGGCGTTACTGAGTTGTACGTGCCGTCCGAAAATATATGGCTTCCTGATATTGTCCTTTACAATAAGTAAGTATTATTGATAAATTACCAGTAAAAAATTAATATAATGAAACATTGCAGTTAAGAATTAAAAGTTGTACACAACTTCAAGCTGATTACCAAGAATAAACATGTTGCTTTCTCATTTATGATGATTAATTAGTAATATTAATTTTTAGTGCTGACGGAGAGTATGTAGTAACTACAATGACAAAAGCAGTTCTTAATAGTGATGGAAAAGTTCGATGGGATCCGCCTGCAATTTTTAAATCTTCCTGTGAAATTGACGTGAAATATTTTCCTTACGATATGCAGACTTGTTTTATGAAATTTGGAAGTTGGACTTACGATGGCTTTCAAGTAAGTAACACGTACTTAGTTATAAAATATAAATTAAATTTAGAAAAATCATTCTACGAAATTTAATTCTGTAATCAAAATTAATAGTTGGTTATTTCCCATTCTCCAAGTGAAGTAAATACACAGTTTTAGTTGAAAAAAAAAGAAATTTGAATCTGCATAATGTTGAATATAAAATTTGACGATGATGAAAAAAATTGGTTAAAAATGTCAGATTTTTGTTAGATTTATTTTCACTTTGTTTCCATTGCTCCATTGCAAAGTTCGTTACCTCCACTTTAAGTTAGAGACTGGTAAAGAGAGTGAAAGTGTGGAAGTGCGATAGAAGAAGTAGAAAGGGAGAAAAAGGGAAAGGAAATAATTCAGTGGTTAATAGCTTGGAAATGGTCTTTCTCTCTTGTCAGCCCTGAGTTTTCTCCATTTATTCATATGGGGATTCGGTGCCGTAATGTAGTAAGGCTGAAATACACTAAAATGAATGTCTCTTCTTTTCGAGTTGTATACTATTATGCTCCAACACGGTGGTGACTTTTTCTTCTTTGCTTTCTTAATGTAATAACGTGGAACTTCCTTTCTTATACCTAAAACCAAGTTTGGTAATAAAACTTGATTCTTAAGTTTTTTAGGGATCCTACTATTCTTAAAAAGTTTCAGGACTTAAAGCTGTAGAAATTAAATGAAAGTGTAAAAATAACGTTAACGTAACTCTACACTTTAAAAATTTTGAAATTTTATCAAGGTACCAAAACATAGTAAGAAGGTATTCTTTTCTTCTTTCATCTGATATGAAAACTGTAAAAGGAACCGGAAATTACGTAAAACAATGTTTCTTATACTTGCATCAGTCAGTTGGTATAAAAAAGAAAGTAAAAGTAACCAAGATCTTGTTTCTGATTTCGTCAGAGGAAACTTTAATCATTAATAATATTCGTAGAGTGAAAGTCAAAAGAGAAAGTTCTTTAGTTTGCTCAATTAAAATAAGAAAAATGAGCCAAATAACTTTATGAAACAATTTTTCATTTCTAACTTTTGTTTTTTAGACTGTCATACAAAAATTGTATACTATTCACATTATTTATATTATATCAGAGTTGGGTTTAGTGACAGAAAGGGCTAAGTTCAATTCAAACAACAATTACAGCTAGAGAGAAAAAATAATACAATAATATAAAAAAAATTAAATAATTGTAAATTCAAGACTTCTTTACAAAATAAATCGTGCGTTAAATTTTATTTTCAGTTTCCGTTTCTTTTTCTGTTAGATTGATTTAAAACACATCAACCAGGAACCAGGCAAGGATATGGTACAGCTTGGTATAGATCTGCGAGAATACTATCCATCAGTTGAATGGGACATCCTTTCAGTTCCTGCCGAACGCCATGAAAAAAATTATCCTTGTTGTCCGGAACCTTATATCGGTAAGTTTATATTTTGGTATTCAGGTCTTTTAGCGTCAATACGGATAAAAAACCCTTCCGGATTTTTAACTTTCCAATAAGTCCCCAGTGTCGAAAAAACAGAGCAGAATAAAAAGTTTTAAAAGTAGGACTTTGAGAGTCTAAACTTCAATGAAATATGTAAACAAAACCATAAAAAAGTTTATCTTTTAGAACAAAAGTTTGATACCTAGAGAAAGTCTTTTCAAACTTTCTTTTTTTGTTGCAGACGAGAGAATGAATAGGGAAAATTGATTATAAAATTGTCTGACAGGCTTTAGATTTTTGATAAAGTAAAAACTATAAGTTTCTTTTCCTTTCTATACAATTTTCATTCTATTTTAAAAAGAAACTTTGAAAATCTTTTGAAAAATATAAATAAAATAAAATCCAGGAATAAAAATTAAATTAAAAAAAATCTTAATTGATGTTTTTCTAGATATATTTTTTAACATCACCCTCCGTCGGAAGACCCTCTTTTACACTGTGAACCTCATTGTGCCAACTGTAGGAATTTCATACTTGACTATCCTCGTATTCTATCTGCCAGCGGATTCAGGCGAGAAGATCGTCTTAGTAATTTCCATTATCCTTTCACAGACGATGTTCCTTCTACTCGTTTTGGAGTACATCCCATCAACGTCTCTCGCAGTGCCACTGCTTGGGAAGTACCTAATCTTTTCCATGTTCCTTGTGAGCCTCTCAGTTCTCGTCACAACTATCGTACTTAATGTCCACTACAGGAAACCATCCACGCATAAAATGGCTCCCTGGGTACGCAGACTCTTTATCCAACTAATACCAAAGGTTCTCTGTATGCGAGTCCCTGAACACGTTTTCAATTGTCCCACAGTAGGACCTTCTGCTGCACCTTCATCTGCAGGTAATAAACCACTTTTTACTTAATTCTTAGCTTTCTTTTGTACCATTAGTTTTGTGATAAATTGTTAGAGCTTGCAATACTACTGCTAGGGAATTAAACATCAACTGATTTCTCGTGTTTTTATTCTGCTGAGTAAATATTGGGATAAGAGTCTGGTAAAATTTGGAAAGAAATCCATTGATCACACCTTTTCCGTTTTTGCAGCTGAGACTCCATGATTTTTTCTTCAGATAACAAATAAGTTTTGATGATTTAAGAGAAAAGGAAACAACCAATAGGAACATGAGTTTGATTCCCACGATTATATCTTATGAGAAACTAATGCTCAAATGATCATATTAGAATCATGTTACAACAACAATTATTTTTGTAACGTCAAATTAAATCCTGTAAGACAAGAAAAAAAACAGCAGAATTCTATTCTTAGGAAGTAAAATACAATTACAGGAAAAGGTTGTCCAATCAAACGTAAAGGAATGTAAGTGTTAGTGACAGAATTTTGTTTGTTTGGAAGTTGGAAGTTTCTAGTTCTAAAAAATAAGCTGTGGTAAATTATTTTCCTGTTATAAAGGAGAAGAAGGGTCAGTTTGTCAGCCCCTGGAGCCTGGCGTGTCACATGCAATCCTCAAATACACTACACTACTCGATCCATCTAAATTTGTAGATGCAATGAAGCGGAAGACGGAAGGAGGAAGGGACATAGTATGAAAAAAATACAAAGAAACAATTTCATCTTAGGAGAAAGTATTGAGTGTAATAGATTCCGTTCGGCTTAGCTCTCTCCTCTTTCCTTTTTTCTCTTTCACCAGATCCTTTTCTAAAAAAAAAGTAAATGGAGAAAAAGCCTTTTCACTCTTCTAGGTGGTCATTCCCTCGTTCGCTCAATAAGCGAAAAAAGGAAAAAGAAACTAACAGGACGAACCAATTGAAGAAAGGAAACAAAAAATGGAAAACTTCTTCTCCAATGTATTTTATATTTATGATTATGGCATCTCCAATTTCCGCAGACGTATAAACTAACTCAAACTCCCGTTTTTCTGTTTTCATCATTTAAGATCAGAGTAAACTCATATGATGTTCGTTCATAGAATAGCTACGTTATTAAGTTATTTGCGGCTTTTCTTTTCTAAAAGAGTCTTTCACTTACTTTCTTTTGGCTTAACTCCAAATTTTGCTTCAAGAGAGGTGTACAATTTCACTTCATTCGAAAAAAATAAATTGAAACAGAAGGAAATAAGCTCTTTTCTTTTGCTGATTTTAGTTAATGGTCTTGGGTTGTAATTGGAAACTGATTAGAGAAGTAAGAACTAAGCTAAGTTAACGAGAAAACTTTTATTTGTAAATTCTTAGCACGAACAAGTCCTAGTGGTTCGCGTGAAGATGGATGTAATGGATTTCAGGGAGTCTCTCGTCTAAGTGGATTGAGCCTACAAGGTTTCTCTGGGTTTTTAGAACAAGGGGCCTTGGAAGGATACGCTGACCCTGGAGCTTCATCAACATCATATGGACTTAATGGACCTGAACCTGATCCACCTAAAACTAAAAAATATCCCTTCGAACTTCAAAAAGCAATTCATAATGTTCAATTTATATCCACCCATATGCAAAGACAAGATGAATTTGATTCGGTAAGTTGAAAAATATCTTTCTTTTAATCTTAAACCGAGTAAAGTCATTCAAGGAAGTTGGAAAAGGTTGCATAACCATTATAGAAAATAAAGTTCAGAGTTAGACCGGAAACGTGTCACTTTGAAGTCTGAGTACCCTGAGAGGGCAGTTGGAAGATCTGAATGAAATCAAGTCCGGAAAATGTGAGAAGGGAAAAAGTCGTTGAATACAAAGTCCGGAGAGAATAAAAGGAAGTTCGGAGGAGTGACTTCGAAGCAATTCCTGTCAACGTCAAGTTAGAGAAAATTCCCACTGACATTCGATTTCATTTAAAATTTATTCCTTTCGTTTTTTCTTGCGCTTACCCAATGATTCTTAAGCTTTTTCTTAGAGATCCATAAGAAAGAAAAAACCGGTTTTCCTCCTTATAGGAAGAAGGATTGGAATAAGGAAAGGGAATGAGAATGAAAGCTCACTTTCTCTTATTGTAACTTTATGTAAACAGAAGTGTCTTCGTCGTCTTTTCCAGATTGAAATGAAATGATTATACCATGCACGCACATGGAAAAGACGCTTTACTATTTTTCTAGAAGAAAAAATACGAAAAGTAAAAAAAAAAGAGTCTGATGGAAAGAAATGATAAAATTCTTCTTTCTTTTTAAATCTATTCCAATTTCTAATTTTGTTTAAAAAGAACCAAATGAAACGTTTGAAGGAAACTTATTTTCTTTGTCTTAAAAAGAAGTTCCTTCCTTTGATGAGTTTTTAACTGGAAAATTCAATGGGGCAACCACATTTTCCTTTCACATTCACTCATGCGTAAAGATAAAGAATCGCATTTCTCTCCAAAGAGAAAGTCCGTCGGAATCGAATCAGACTTTCACATTCTTCTTCACCATTTCAAACTAATAAATCATCCTCAACCAATTATTATCTGTCAGAAACCTTATTTGAATTTACGACATTTTTAACTCTCTACGCGACTTTTCATTTTTTTTTCTCTTCTTCATCAAAATCCTCTCATATTAAATAACATATCATGACTTGACTGAATTTAATTAATAAATTACACATTAGAAAGCATATTTTTAAAAATAAATATTTGTATTTCCTTTTTATAGGAAGACAAAGACTGGGGATTTGTGGCTATGGTGTTGGATCGAATTTTTCTATGGCTCTTCAATACTGCCTTTATTCTAGGTACAATTGCTATTCTACTCGAAGCTCCAGCACTATATGATAATTCGGAAGCAATTGATAAAGAGCTATCTATAATTGCTAAACAAATGGGCCAGGAGCCAGGAAAGAAATCAAGCACTGGCACTTAATCAAAAAATGCTCTACATTTTAAACTTAATATCTTCTTATATAGTGTTTAACTTGTACAAAGGAAAATAAGTTCAGCAGGTGTACTCTTAAATTGTGCATATAATTATTAAGTAAAATAGATTTTAATTAGCTAATGCGTTTTTCTCACAAAGTAATTCGCTTTAGTGCACCGTAATAAGAATTCATTAAGTTCCATTGGAGCATTATAGCAGCTTTACTAATCTGCCTCTGTAGCTCTTCTTCTTTATTTTTTCATTAACTAAAGGTAAAATTTAACTAATTATACTGAAGTTTTCTGATAACCCCAATTAAATGGAATGCGGAAAAGCTAAAATACCACTCTTTGCTCACAAATGTAAATCTTTTTTGGTAATGGGATTTCCTCACGGAAAAAATGATTGCCAAAAGAGTAGTATTGTATAAAAACAAATTTATAATTAATAGCTAATTTATTTTTTATTATTTATTTGGCTATTTTGAATAATTTAAAAAAATTCTTTTAAATTTAATGTATAGAAGACAAAAATCTGCCAATTAAATTATTAAACTGCATGAAATTCAATTGTGCCAAAAAAAGAGAGAAAATTTTCCAACCGCATTTAAATACTATTTTCTTTTCCTCGTAAAAAGCATTTTACTGTCATTTAATTGTATGCTATAGCTAATTGAATTTTATTTTATTTCAATGATTTGTTTTAGTGATGATGATGTTTAATTGATAAATTTAAGCCTATATATTTAAGATTGGAATGAATTTAAATTATATAAGAGAGCATGGTTGTGTGAACTAATAAAAAGAATTTTATGAGATTTTATAATGGTTAATTGTAAAAGCTTTTAATTAAGGCAGATGTTTTTACATTAAAAACGTAAGCGTCAACTAAAGTGTGATATCAATTTAGCTTTTAGCTTATTATAATTAATGTGAATTCAACAACAACGGAAGGGTGAAATAATTTTATTGTAATCATAAAATTTAATTTAATGTCATCGTTTAGATATAAAATAAAAATTAAGTTTTTGTGTCTAAGTTGATTGTTAAAGTTAACCTTAAATGGAAATTGTTATGTAATTGTCCACGACAATCTGCTCAAGGTCACATTGTATCAAAAAGTCGTCTTAAATGATTTAAAATAAAAATACACAATGTTACTTTTATTTATTAGTTTCATGGTTTTCATTTATTCAGAGCTAAAGAAAACAATAAATTACATCAAATCCGCTCATTATATATAATAAAGGAGTGTGCACATTTTACGCTGAATTATTTTATTCTTATGATCCAAAGCGAAGGGAAAGTTTTATACACTTACTATAATTTGTTGGCACCAAGCTATAATTTTTCATTAAAAGTTTCCAGGAGTCTTATGGCAGTATAGTGAGCAACTGAGGTTTTATTATTATTAATTCAAACTATGATTTAAGATTTATTGTTCCTCTTCTGATTCATGTTTTTCAAGTTTCTGCTCCTGCTGGTTGACTTGATTTCTATGAAATAATATTATTATTACCATGTCCCTTTCAGCAATTTAGTTAGGCATGGCAGATGGTCCAGCAAGTCCTTCCTTTGAGCGACTCATCAGCTTTGCGAAAATAATGGTCGTCATTTTCTCATCGATTGGAGTTCTTGTGTCGTAAAGAGAAGGCGCCTGGAGAATAATTCCACAAGTTCCAGCAATACAAGCCAAGAGAAAGATGAACAAAAACATTCGGTCAAGCACCATTGCAATGAACTTCCAATCTTCAATGACCTGAAATAAATTCAATTTTTTTGAAAAGACAGTTACATTTTAATTTAATTAAAAATAGGGATTTATTAATAGCATTTTTTATTCCTCAATTCAAATTTAAGCCTCACATCCTATTATAGTATTCCTGTTCTGATTTATGCTAATGCGATTTTTTCAGGTTTTTCTTGTAATTTAGTTTAACAGCATGTAGATCTTTTTCTTTGAACATTGGATAACTATGTATGCCTGTTACAATTTAAGAAGGAAACGCCCGTCGTAAGATCATTAAGAAGGCGGAAGTATAAAAATTCCAGGAAGTAAGTTGAACTGTTACAGTGGTAGTAGCGGAAAGTCTTTGAGAAAGATTAAGAGAAAGCGTAAAATGTCAGAATGAAAAATTTGGGATATAAAACTTAAATTGGGGGAATGGGTAAAAAGACTCTGGATGGAGAAAGTAGAGAAGGGTAATAAGGAGAAAACCGGAAAGTTGAGTCCAATAACTAGCTGAGTTCTTATTGCTTCTTTTTTTTTTTGCTGAAACTAACAATACAGTAGAGACTTTTTATATTCAAGCCCCTGAAGGGAAGCTATCATGGCCAAAACCCAAAGGAAGGCAGTTTTCAGCAGAGTTTTTCTTAAGTATGACGAGACGATGGTAATATTAAAAGTCTCCCAACATCCATTGCATACGACTTTGACTTTCTCCGTTTTCACTCCAAGTAAAAACTTCTCAACTGTAATAAAACACTTTTGAGTAGAAAAAAAAAATCTCATCCTGCTTTATAACTTTTTAAGGAAAAAAATTCCAGCAGGGCCATATTTATTATAAGGAAGAAAAGTAACAGCGTTTCAAGGAATAAAAATTAATACGCTTTCCCTTTCACTGTTACCACGATTTGTAAAGGAAAAGAAATGAAGAGAGATATTTGGGTGATTGCTTTGATGCAGATGTTTATGCTGGTAGTGGTGATATGGTGGCCATCGTAGTGGGTGGGTCTGTCAGGAGTTCATATCTTGTGCTGATGCTGAGTCAGGAGTCGTTGTTCAATTTATTTTAGGTCAATTCTTATATGTGAAGAGTTTAGCCCGCTTGTAAACGGACTTTGATAGGAACTAATAAATCTTATGACCTGAGCTATAAACTGGTTTATTTTATCCGTTTGGACAAGCAAGCTGGAGGAAACCACAGTTAAACTGGTTTATGACTTCGATCAAGTCTAACTCAATGTTACACTAAACTCCAATTGCCTATCTTAATACTATCAAGTTTGACCCCAGTGGCTACGAATAAAATGAAAGTGACCAATATCAAGATACACAAAACAGAAGCATTCTTTACTATTTTTATTGCTTTTTTGCCAAAATTAAGCTCCAAAGATGAAAATCTTTCATATACCTAATTTCAATATTCCCTAATCAATTTATTGCTCCTTGACTTAAACAATGTCATCTTGAATAAATCTTTTCACCACAAAACCGGGTAATCAGAATTTGTAAAGAGAAAGTTTGAAACAAAAAAAAAGATTTTTAGCTAAGTGGTTCCCTTTCCAATAAGCTTGAATAATTGAGCCTGAAATTATTAGCTTTGGCATTAGTATTTAAGTGAATTTACAGTAGGCTGTCAGCCGCCATGTGTCCCAACTCCGTCCTTGTCAAGTCTATGCATTCTGATTCCATGCTATTCTTCTCTTGATGGATTCCGGATTTGCATTAATAACGCATAAAAGGATTCTCAAGTCCTCTTTACAGATATTTTTGGACCACTTTTCAATTTTGGCATAGTGCAAAATTGAGTTCCTCAAATCTTTCATAAGATAGAAGACAGACATTTATTCGTAGGTTTGAAATAGGAGTAAAGTCTTTTCGAGTATGTCGTAAAATATGAAAATTCTCATCTGGGAGTGACATAAAGTAGGACAAAGTCCATAATGGTAGTCTTGGTATACTACTTCAGAGGATTGAGAGAGACTGAATGGAGACGTTAGAACAATGGCCCAACTTCCTGTCAGAATAGAAAGAAAAGAAAGGTTGGGGAATAACAAAAAGTGAAGGGATTTGTTGAAACCCTGTTATTTTATTTTTCTTCCTTCCTTTTTTCTTTAAATTATGATGTAAGACACCAGGTGCTTTTAGCTTTGTTCAGTAAAAAAACAAACTTAGTATAGCATTTCTTGAAAAAAAGTTAATTATTTCATACTTTATTCTTACGTTTTTGTCAATGCTAATTTTTCTTTATATGACACACAGTATAAATTATTCACGCGTGTCTCCGAGTCAAAAAGTTTTCATTAGATAAAAAACTTTATAAAGAGGGTAAATTATGAGCTCAAGCTACACCTTATACACTTGAAATCTGCCTTAACGTGACACTTGGGGAAATGTTAACTTCTGTTTCAAATCTGAAGTTTCCTCTTTAAAAGTTTAAGAAGGACTTAAAGAGAGAAAGAAAAAGAAAAGATAACGTTAATTTTGTTCGTACCTAAGAGAAAGGACGTGTTTCTTATCTCAGAGAAAGTTTAAAGTCAGACTACTGACTTTGACTGTTGTGGCTTGTGGGAAATAGAGGAAAAGAGAAACTATTCTAAAAACACTTTTTACTTTCCCTTGTTCAGAACAGGAAGAAAAGAAAAAAGGTGAGGAAAGGCGTGCTTCTCTTGTCACTTTTTTTACTGCGTTATTTTCTACTCGTACTGCATTTTCTCTAGGGAGACAGTGTGAGACGAGTTTCAACTCATTAGATGATGATGAAAGGAAAGAGGAAACAGGAAAAGCCCTTCTGACCTGACCAGATAGAGATTGAAGACTTAAAAAAACCTTTTACTTTTCAAAAGGGAAATCCATTGAAAGAAAGGCTAAAACCGGGAAATAGAGGTGAAAGTTTTTGGAGGAAAGTGAAAAGAGAGAGAGAGAGTTAATTATCCTTCAAGAGGCATGTTGACTGACTCCTTTTGTATAACTGTTTCACTGCGCTTTTTCTCTTGGTGACACAACGATGCGTATATTTTTTGACTTATATAAAAAAGGAAGTCAAAATGAGCAATCCTTTGAAGAATGATATAAGTTTAATTAAATTAATTAATTCCTTACTAAATAATTGGTTTAGATATAAAGCTTATCATTAATTAGAAAATCTCAAGTATGAATCCCTGAAGTGAAACAAAATTGTTAAAATCAGCATGAAAGTATGGTTTTGCTTTCTCTTTGGAATCTCTTAGTCGGTACTTAGAATTTCTTCATGCGAAAAAATAAACTAAAAGCCTCAAGTTTTAAGTCTCAGAGTCCCTTGTTGTTAAAACAAACAGCATGCTTTAGACGCAAAGGAAGGGAATCTTACCTCGTTATCCTTGTCCTCATCTTTGATATGTTGTGCAATGTACTGTACACTCTGCAATGCAGCAAGAATCTCAGGGCTATACTGCCGTCCAAATTCTGTCAAATAAGAAATGTGTTAAAATGGATGATGAAGGTTGAAGTAGATGTGAGACTTTTGTAAGAAACAGCGGAAACATGGTTAGAAGTAAATTTAGTAACGAGGAAAGTTAAATGGAACATATGGTTTAATACGTACTTTGACCTTAATTGGACTCGTAATTAATAAACTCAATAAAGAGCAAAGCCAGTTCAGTTAGGGAGAACGACCCCGATCGGACCCTTCAAGGCCCTGATCGGGGATTCCCCGATCGGGGCTTTGAAGGGTCTGATCGGGGCCGTGGAGGGTCCGATCGGGGAAGCGAAGGCCCCGATCGGGGACGTTTGACAGTTTAT
>JAQGCN010000442.1:0-21795 GCA_034699725.1 Friesea truncata
TTTATAACTTTTCCAAATTGTAGATCTACAAGGACTTCGTTCAGAGTTTTTGTTGCATAATCGAATACTGCAGCATAAGCGATCCTTTTTATCTCCAATCCAGCATTCCAATCAGACTTCTCTGGCTCTTGTGCTCTTATGATGGGAAATGCGATGTACTTTGACAAAACATTAGAAAAAATGATAACACGAATTGTTGTCCTGATTTCTTCGGCTGATATATCATCAAATGGACATTTACTACCTTCTACACAGAATCTGGTATATTCACATCTTCCAGATTGAATGTTGCAAAATGATTTCCCATCTTCGATTGGGCAGCAAGAATTTCCATTTTCGTTGCACTTTCCTCGTAAGGGTACACACTGGTTACAATTTCCTGTCTCTTTGCAATTTTCTAAAATTTCTTTTGAACAATCGCAATCTCTAGTTATGTTATTTAAAATTTGAGCAATACTATTTTCAGCTTTCGAAACTAAAATTGTATCTTCATTCATCTTACATGGCATTCCAACAGCTTCACATTTAAAACCTAAGGCAATTATAGGAGTTCTGATTAAGTACAAATACATTAATGAATGGACCAATTTGTTACCTTTTCGTGTACTAGTATTAATATTTTCGCAATAAATTGCGGAAGTTAATATAAAAACCCACCAAAGCATTTCCGTTATCATTTTAATTTGATTTTTCTGCAAATCACACTTAACCGTTAATTTATAATCTGATATCGCAGAATAATTTATTTCCATAACAAAGACAAGTTGACCTGAATCATATTTACAAGTCTATTATTTTATAGTTAAATTTAGGTAAATGAATTCACGAAGGATTGCATGATTTGACTTATGAATCATAAAAAATAGTACAGGTGTTACAACAGCATTAAAAATAAAATAAAACACCATGAATTGCATAGTAAAAGATTTATGTTGTATTTAAAAAAGTAATTATAGTAAAATTTTCATAATAACTGATGAGAATTTTTACAATGTGTTTAATCGGAAGGAAATAGTTTCTATTTTACAGAAAATGAGCTTTGGGCGTTACAAATACAAACATTTGCATTCATCGAAGCGTAAACTATCATTACGTATACAACGAAATTTTAAATGAATCTTGAAAGACTGGTTTCATTAACGTCATTCGTCAATTGACTAAATTTAGTTAAGTATCAATTTATGCAAAAATTACTGAGAAATGAAAATAAAAATTTCTTCTATGCATTCATAACATTTGTCAGTATGGTTTCTAATTCCACTTTACTAATACGGTTTTAAGTTAATATTAATTAATTATTAAAATCTTTAGTATGTGTGTTTGTTTTTACCCTACGATAAAATTTGAGTTATCATATTTTTTTGTCTATTTTTTGTAGCAACATCTTTGAAACGTGTCTCACTTAATTGAAGGTCAATTCTCATTGTAGTGTAAAATGTCCATTTGCGTCATTCATTTTGTTTATGTTGTTTTATGCACGGGTACTACAGTGATCCGATAACAACAAAAACTATCATATTTTTAGTTTTTTATAATCAGTTCACAAAGTGAGTTCTTCTCTCATCATCAAAATGTTTTCGTTAATCATAAGCATTATCATCGGTATTGTTTCAATTTTATATTTAATTTTTAAGTTTGTTACTGGAAATCAAGGATTCTGGAAGAAACAAAACGTATTCTACATGGAAGATGGGAAAATTTTTAAAAGTATTTGGGACCGTCTCTTATTTCGGCTAACGTTTCATGAAGTTGATCATTTGATGTACAATGCATATAAGCGGGAGAAAGGTGAAAGCAAAATTGCTGGAACTATCATGTTCAGGCATCCTATTCTTTTCGTTATGGATTTGGATCTAGTAAAACATATTTTAGTAAAAGATTTTGATCATTTTATAAATCGACGTGGAATTGAATTTTCGGATCCTAAATTTGATGCTATGCTTTTCAATATGGTAAATCAAGAATGGAAAGACATGAGAGCGACGATGAGTCCAACTTTCACTACGAGCAAAATGAAGCGTATGTTTGGAGTATTCAATGAAAGTTCGGAAAAAATGGCACAATTTCTAAAAGAGAAAGTGAAAAATAGCCCAAATTCAGAAATTGAACTAAGAAATATATGTGGAAGATACACAATGGATGTAATTGCTTCAGCTGCCTTTGGAGTCGAGAGTAAAATTTTTGAAGATGAAAATAGCCCATTTGGAGTCAACGGTAGAAAATTTCAAGACAGTTTTGGAAAGTCGCTATTATTCAAATTTGCTTTAATGATCTTATTCCCTGGACTTTGCAAATATTTGAAACTATCAATTTTTAATGCTGAAGCCCTTAATTTCTTGGAAAGTGTTGTACGAGAAAATATTCGTCGAAGAAAAGAATTAGGTGAAAAACGTAATGATTTTCTACAACTCATGATTGAAACACAGGAAGAAGATGAATCAGGCGATGCAAATAATCAGGAAGATCTAATTATGAGTCAATACGACAAAGATGCACAATTAGATTCGAAGAAAGTTAACAAAATAAAAATATCAGACGATTTACTCATAGCTCAATGCAATTTATTCTTCATTGCGGGATTTGATACGACAGAAAGTCTTTTGATGTGGTCAAGCTATGAACTGGCAATACATCCTGATGTTCAAGATCGACTTTACAATGAGCTCATATCAGTAACAGGGGGTCGCAAGGAAGAGTTAACTTATGACGTAATTAACAAGCTTGAATACTTGGAAATGGTTATATCTGGTAAGCCTTAATTTTAAATAAAAATAAATTTCCTTTAATTCTTTGTTAATTCTTTTTAGAAACTTTAAGAAAATATCCAGCAGCAGTAAGATCCGAACGAAAATGTAACAAAGACTACGAGATTCCGGGAGGGGATTACGTTATAAAGAAAGGGACTCACGTAATCGTTCCAACATACGGCATTCATCATGACCCCGAATTTTATCCAGATCCTGAAACTTTTGACCCAGAGCGATTCAATGCAGAGAATAAAGCAAATAGACATCCGTACGCTTATTTACCGTTTGGACTGGGACCTAGGAATTGTATTGCAATGAGGTTTGCTCTCATGGAAGGGAAAGCAGCAATCGCACACTTGGTGTTAAACTTTAAGTTGTCTAAGGGAAAGCAAACATTAGTCCCAATGCAGTATTTATCATCAGGCGTTATGAAACCAAAGAATGGGATGTGGCTTGTTGTTGAACCTAGAAATTAATCTACTTTTTGCTTACCAATATTTGTAGTTGTTATGAACTAGCTATTTGCACTACAGTATTTTTATTTGCATTTTTTGCTTGAATATTAAACACAAATAAAATGTTCTTTGAAATATTGCAATTGCTATAAGTATACGAACCAATAATAATAATTGTGATGAAACTTTTAGTTATCTTTAGTTTGCTGTGATTTATACGCTCTTGTCATACCTGTTATTGTACCTATAGCATAAATTGCTTCTGTTTCCCATTAATTTTAAGCGTTTTAAGTGCTGAATATAAATTACTAAATTACCAAAATTACGAAGTGTTAATGCATCCTTGTGAGAGATAATTATCTTTTACTCCACTTCATACTCACACGATTAAATCATTTAAGTTAAAGTTTATTGCAAACCTCCTCCCACTCCAATTTGTCAAAATTATAACACAACACAGGTTAGTTCAATTCTCGAGAATTTGTCATTTGCATTGGAATAGTGCTTATGACAGGTCTGGATTCAGGAACCTGTTGTTATTAATACGCCATTTTAATAAAAGTGATCAAATTATTTGCTGCGCATTCAGTAATTAATTATTTCGTTTAAAAAGTTTTCCTACTTTAGTCAGGAACCGAAATTATGACAATGGCTAACATTACTTTAATTCTATTTGTGGTCATTCTGTCAATTGCATGGGTGGAATCAGCGGCGAGTGGGAAGAAATCAGTGTGTCATGTGTTTCTAGACAAAGCCAGTCACAACTATCTTGCTAGCAAGCGGCCATATTTTTACAACGCTTCCTTAGAACCGGAGTTGGAATTCGTTCCTGAAGGTTAGAAATGAATTCACCAGAATAAACTGCTAACAATTTTACTTGTCATGCAGGATGTACCCCAGCAAAATTTTGGTTTTTTGGACGTCACGGAACAAGAAACCCAGGAGATGACGACATCATTCTCATGCAAACCATTATTCCAACATTGCACAAAGAAATCATCACTGCTATTAATGCTGGAAAAGGTAAGGGTACCCAACCGTTTTTAAATTCACCATGTTCAATGTATTTTCGTTTCTTTAGATGACCTTTGCACTTTTGAACAAAATCATTTAAAATCATGGCGTCCGCGGCCTGATCTCAACATTTCCGAAGAGTCCTTCCTTGTTGAACAAGGTCGACGTGAATTATTCCACATTGGAGAACGTTACAAGAGTCGCTTCCCAAATCTCTTTCCGTCCCTCTTCGACAACAGCTCTTACTATGTACTATTTTTTTGACGACGGCTGAAAATTTAAAAAAAAAATTTGTTTTTGAATATTTTAGTTTAAACACACAGATTCTCAGCGAACGGAAGCTAGTGCAAAAGCCTTCGCGGAAGGTTTGTTCGGAATTGACGGGATTCACGATCTCTGGATGCCACCAGCAGAAGATCCGGATCCAGTACTGAAGGTAGAAGACAAAACATTATCCATACAACTTAATATTCTCAACCTATTTCAATTTCCAGTTTTATGATGCCTGTCCAAAATGGATTGAAGAAGTCGACGAAAATCCAGAAGCAAACAAGGAACACGACATTTTTGTGAAATCCACACCAATGCTGAATACTATTCGCAGAGTGTCTACTCGACTTGGACTCGATAGGAATTTGACGTTGGAGGAAATCACCATTGTTTTCACCACTTGTGCCTTCGAGACTGCATGGAAGAACGGAACTGTGTCACCTTGGTGTGTTGTTTTCGACTTGGAAGATTTTAAGGTGATGTCTTACCGAGAAGATTTGGAGTACTACTGGAAGGACGGATATGGCTATGAAATTGATTACAAACAAGCTTGTCCGCCATTCAAGGATGCTGTGGAGTATTTTGAGTGAGTAGAAAAACTTTATTTAAAATTGAGTATAGTAAATGATTATAAATTCAGAAAATATTTGGAAAACCCTTCCAAGGACAACCGTATGGTTCAAGGTTACTTTTCTCATTCTGGGGCTAATTTGAAGATGCTCGCTCGTTTAGGATTGTTTCATTCTGTCGAAATGACAAGTGCTGCTTATGAAAACATCAAAGATGATTACACTTGGAAAAGTAGTATAATCGATACCATGGCCAGTAATATGGCTTTCACTCTCTTTACGTAAGCTTTTGGATAATCATCTACTTTTTTTTAGCATTGTATAATTATGCTTGTACGTTTTAGCTGTCCAGCAAACAACGGCGTGACTGAATACAAAATTGGATACTACTTTCAAGAAAAGCCGCAAGAATTTTCGGGATGTGGAGGAAAAGCATTCTGTCCCTTTGAAGAATTCAGAAATAATGTCGCCCCTTACGCTGCTCATTGCCACTTGGCTGAAATTTGTGCTCTTTAAATATTCAATTTCGTTTAAACTAAAGGTGTTATAAAACCTGAGAAACGTCATGTGTATTTTACTGCAACTAAATTATATTAAACAAACAGGCCGAAATAAAATATACACTTCAATTGAAAGAGTAAAAAAAACTTATTACAGAGTTCAACCCATGAGGTTGAAATAGTACATCAACTTTAACAATAGTGGAGTAATATTTAATTTAATTGTCACCATCATCAGAGTCCCCATATTCATAGCTCTCGTTTTCTTGAACGCGATTATTCTTTGTGCAGCCTTTCATCTCTACAGAATACATACAAGAACTGAACTGAATCCAAATTTGGTCTACGTTGCACGCGGTAACTCTTGATCTACTTAAAGTATGAAATTCTGAAATGCAATCTGCAACATTTCTTCGAATGTACGTTGAGATTGCCTGTGGGTTAAATGCTGACGCATATCTAGCTGCTGCATTTCTTGAAAATGTCCCGTCGGATCGAATTACACCGTAGAGTTTAAAAATACATTTGTACCTTTCCTGAAAACAGACAAATATATTACTTACGTTTACATTCTCCAAAATTAGCTTATGTAAATTGTAAAAATTATTCTAAACTACTTACTGCATATACACTTCCCATTTTCCACATATCCCTGGAGTTATTTGGATCAAGTGAGGCATAGTTGACAGAAACTGACGAATTTATTGGACATTTCCTGTATGTTAATCTCATTTTGTCGTCTATTAAATATTTCCCTGTAGATTGACATGTTAGCTTTCCCAAATCAATCCTTTGGCACTATAAAAATTTAATAGTTAAAACAAATTTCTTGTCTGTTATAGGAATAAATTTTATAAAAAAAATACTTACAAGAACCAATTGTAACACTCCGATAAAGCAGAAAAATCCTACAACAAATTTAATATACATTTTTGTAAGACGAGTGAAGTATACTAAGCTTCCGTAAAGTTATTTTTATTATGAATATAAATATCATGGACTAGTATTTTCTTTTTATAAGTTTGGAAATTGCGTGTTTATGAACAAGAAAGATCCTTATCGTGATATTTTCATTCATTTTTATATTATAATTTGTAATTTCTTCAAAATAATAATACAAAAAATTAGTCATAAACTAGGCGTTGTGTATTCGTCACCGTAGAATTAATTGAGGTAGGATGATGGTATGTAAATACAAATTCCTGGAAATTTGTTTCAGATTCATAAACTATAATTATTAAAATGAAAAACGAAAGGATGTTAAAATTTATAAGCGTAATAAAATATTTAAAATTTTCCAAGAATAACCATATTAATTAGATGATCTAAAAATCATAAAACGCGAGAATTTGTATTTTATTTTTATAATGTTGATGGTTGATTTTATATTTCTATTATTAACAAAAATAAGTTTTGATCTTATGAAAATAATTTTGTAATTGGACTTAAAAGGAGGAAATACGTCGTGAGCATTTTATTGTTGCTGGCCGAAATAAATACAAACCGGAACATATTTTGATAAATTCTTCTTTTTTCAATCAAGATTGGCTAATTTTACATCAACGGCTGCAAACATTCTCAGACTAAACTTGCCATTAGAGTACGGCTAACTTGCAAATGACGTCATGTTCAAATTGGTTGCCGGCAGTTTTTTTTCTACACACAACACAGCATTTGTTAATTTAAAAATGAGTTAAAACAATCAAAAACATTAACAAACACTGCTTAATTAATAAATTATTTTTAATAGTTAATTCCAATCACTTATACTTAAAAAATGGCCTCAGTTTTACAAACTATGTTCAAGCGGAATACATTTACATTAGTTCTCTTCAAACCTAAACGTATTGCAATTATTCAACACTGCCAGCCTTCATTTCTACTAGTAGTGAACCGTGATTCTACCATTGTGAGGCATTTAAGCAACAAAGGAGGTTAGTTAAATTACTTTTGATTTACTTAATGTAAACATTGTCTGTAAACGTAACGGTGACAGTTTGTATTATTTAATTAACTGAAGAAAGAATCCTTAACTTCAAATTCAACCGTAACTTGATTATTTTCATGCTATTTACCTTTTTTCTTATGAATTTAGGTACTTCTGTAACGTCACAAGTTTTTACATCATTGCAACTAAAAGAAGACAAAGCTATCTCAATCAAGCCAGGAAGTCGAGATGGAGAAACTGAAAATTTAGTAAAAGATATAATTCACGTAAAATCAACTGAAAATTTAGCTGAAATACTAGAAACTAGCCTAAGTGTTTATCGTTTAACTGAGAAAGATATCTACCCTTTATTCAATGCTTTGCATAAAGTATTGAAAGGAGAAAAGTAAGTTAATTTAAGTATAAAATAAAAAGTTGAAATGTTGCCATGAAACATTGGCTATACTAACTACTATATTTCATTTCACAGGTCAAATGCAAAGAAGAAAGAACTATTCAATAGTGTGGGGATGCAAAAAGTAATGAAAGCAGTAAAACAATACAGCCGATGGCTAAACCCTCAAGAACTTATAAACATAATCAAACTGATGGTTAACTTTAACATACCTGGGACAAATCCACTTCTTCAAACCATACTACGAATCCTGTCCAAACAAGCTAATTCACTATCTCTCTCTGAAATCGTTGTTACAAGTTTCTTACTGGAAAAGCTTAATCCGTCACCACTTGTAACTGCTCTTCAAGTAGCACTGCCTGTAGTTTTTGAAAGTCATCTTTCCTTAAAATTGGACAAAACAGATTCAAACGAATTGATAAATGCACTTTACTTTGCTATCAAACACAGTCTATCTGATACAACAGTCCAAAAGCTAATCGACGACTTGGATCCGACGGTGCCTAGTCTAACGTCAAAACAATGCATGAGTATTATTTGGTCACTATCAGATTCTAAAAGAAGACTTCGCTCAGAAACTGTTGTTACAGCTGCACTACAACGCATGGCGGATTCATATGATGAATTAACCATGAGAGAAATTAGTACAACAATTTCAAAAATATCTAAAAAATATTCAAAGTTATACAACTATTTCTACTGTGAAGATTTCGTTGGGAAGTTCTGTAATACAATGTCAGAGAAGAGGGATGACACTGACGATGAAAAAGTTTTATATTCTATTCGACATGTTGAGCAGATGGTATGGTATTCTCTTAAACACAATTCATTAAAAAATATTTTATTTCTTTGTTTTTCAGCGTCATGTCGATATTGCATACTTAGATCGAGTGTCTGAAATTGTACTTTCCAATCCTTCGATTTTACTCAACAATGACTATATATTTTCAATCGTGCTTAGAGCCTTTTCATCAGCCAATTACAAACCGGATAATTGGAATAAACTGGAGCCAATTCTGTTGAATCATCCATTTTTAACAAAGGTGATGTTGAGAATTGACAACTCATTTTTAAAAAGGAAATAATCAACTCATTTTTATTTTTTAGGATCCAGAGATAAGCGGTCTTTCAACAGTTGTTGATTTCCTCTCTTTAGATTCATTTCCATCCAATTTTATTTCAAAATTATTTTCTCATTCTTCTTTTCACTTACTTGAGCAGTATGTTAAACTTCATTCTCCTTATATTCCCCTGCTAATCCTTAAAAGTTTAAAATTATGCTACCCTGAATATACTGGAGCATTACCTCCTTTGTCCATGATTGCAGATTGGAAAAATATGGTTATGAAAATTCCTAAAAATTATCCTCTAAAAGCTGCAATTCAAACAGGAATTGGGGGTCCTAATTATGTTCTAACCGGACTCTTTCACGAAGGATTTCATATTGGTATGTCTTATAAAAAAAATTAATATCAATTTATAAAATGTTTGATACATTTTAAGATCACGCTGTTGCTTATCGGAAGGGTGGTTATCCTGTGTCATTGGATGTGGCAGAGCCAGTTTTACTCGAAGAACTTCAACTTCCTTCAGAAAGCAATATGTAAGTCTGTTTGAATTTTTTACAATAAAGAATGTGTAACATGAATGGGATTTTTAATGTTTTAGTGTGATGATAAAAGCATTAATGCCTGAATCTTATGCAACAAACACCAATCGATTACGAGGAATTTACGCGTTTGAACTAAAGCTCATTGAGAAACTTGGATATTCTCTCGTCGCCATTGATACTGCAAGATGGAAAGAGCTCATGGATGCTGAGAAGGTGCCTTACTTAATGCACAGAATACGTGAGAAAATGGATTTGACAACGGATTATTAACAACTGGTTTAAGTTAAGTCATACAATTCCGATCTCACCGATTAGAATCCATTTCATAGCTTTGACTAAAACTTACATCGATTAAAAATAATTATGGAAATTCTAAAATTGAAATTATATAATTTGTTAAAATCAAAAAAATGAAGATTTGGCAATTGATCTTGAAAGCCATTCAATCATTTCGTCGAGATCTTAAATTAACATCCCTTCATCATCGAAATGAAACTGATCTTGAGCCAAATCTTTTTCGGCAATCATTACTCATTGTGGTTCATTGATTATTATTTTAAGCTGACATTGGCATTTATATTTTAAGCGGCATTTTAATTCCTTTTACCGGAAACGTTTAATTTTTAGCAGATGTTTGTAATGTTTTTTTCTTCTTCTGAAAGACACCCCCTAACAACTATAAAACAAACGAGATATCAAGTTACACACCTTTTTTACTGACTGACGGATTAATTTGCCATAAACAATCCTAGAGAATGGATCCCGGAACGAATAATTTGCAGTTGTCGAAGATGGATGTAGGAATAAAGTCAATGGATGAAAATAGCATTAAGGATGCTTTTAGATAAGCATCCGGATAAATGAGACCATTATTGGGTGAACGCCATGCCAAATAGAAACAGAGTACATGGCGGGTTCATGTCTGCCCTGATCCTGAATCTGCAAAAACTCGGTGAAACCTTTGAGCAGTGGCCAAAATTGTAAAAATAGATTCCGGAATTCTAAACTAAACTCCTTCATCCTAATCTTGATTTTTCATTTTTGCTAAGATTTTTTTAGTAGGATCTAGACAGCCTGAGGAAAAACTTGTCGCCGACTTATTCGATTACCCGGAAGGAAGTGAAAGTGAAAATTTTCAAAGAAGTACCTGAAGTCACTTTTTCACAACGAAGGAAACATGCCCTACAGAGTCGTAGAATATTCCCCTGCTCATGGACACCATCATCACCAGAGTGGTCGACGACCTTTCGCCAGCCGTGGACCTCATGCGACAGTTCATTATGCGGTATGTAAAAATTCGAAATAAATCTTGTAATAATGCATGGATAACATCTAAAATTCTAATACAGGGTCGCAGTTATGGACGGATGATTCCTCGTGTAGCGCATAGTCGTGTTGTAAGCGTACCTCCACCATCACGATATGTCCGAAGCCAAGACATTTATTCCTTGGGTGAAGAGTCCTACCGACTTCCGTACAAAAGCAGGGTTGTTTACATCGAAGATGTTAGCAAGTACGGGAGTGACTACAAAGAATCTTCTTATGATCTTCAAGTAAGGAGAATCTCATTAATGTTTCACTTTCATATTGGGATTTTATTAATTACTTTTTGTAGGAATATGATGCTGAAATGGAATCCCGGCGAAGAGATGCTTCCGATGCTCTACTTCGACTTGCTTACGGTGCCCCAGTTCCATTATTTTCTTATAGGAATATGCCACTCAGGTAAGATTGACTGACATGTGCCATATGGAAAACAAGCGACATACAAAATTAAATTAGTGAATGGATTTTATTGTTTTAGGAGTGCGAGTGAAATGAGAGATGTTGCGGATGTAAGAAGAAACTTCGTTCGTGAACGAAACTCCATGAGCCCAGGCCCAATGAGCAGGATCCAATCAGAAATTTACAGAATGGCAATGTACCAAGAACCGATACGAAAACCATTATCAGGTTCGAGAGTTGTTAAAAAGAAATAATAAAAACAGCGTATACAAGAAGATTATAAAAATTCATGATGCGTGTTTACATTTTGATTTTTAGGGAAAGGAAATTTGGCATGTCTCTCATTTGCTGGTGGAAGGCCAATCTCTAGACGACAATTGAGATATTTTCCAGAAGATAACGCTATTCGAGATGAATTTAATTTTCGTTCATTCTACAACAATCTTAGAGTTGCTGCAACGCTTAGCACATTTTATAAAAGACGTATGCAAACTTTTTTTTATTAGTCTCTTAAAAATTCTTTAATATAATAAATTAGTTGTGATAAGCTTTTTTAAAAATGAATAGACAGTAACAAATTGTCTTTTTTATACAGCTGTCATGTATCAACCACTATTTAAAAGTAAGAAATCACTAATGGGAATAAAAGGAGACACAGAAGAAAAGCCAAGAAAGGTTGGACTTCTAAAATGAAATCATGCATTGTGGATTGACAGAGTAGACGATGAATTGTGAATGAAATAATTTTGTTACTTTCAGGCAGCTACTGAATCGAAGTGGGTGACACGTGGGGGTGGATATGATGAAGAAAAAGAACGACCGAAGAGAGAAGTGGCAAAACCAAGGCCTGAAATTCAACAAAGTTATACACTTCCAGGTCCTAGGAAATCAATTATCGAGTTTCCACAGGAAGTTGAGAAATTAGTTGAAAATGAACCAGAGGTTGTTGTTAGCCTTTCTCGCAAATCCATTCAGGAAGATTATCCACCAATTATACCAGAGGCTAAAGAGACAATTAAAATCCAACCACACAAGGTTGAAGAGGAGACTAAAGAATCAGAACCTGAGGAAGAATTTGTAGATGCAGAAGAATCTAAACCAATTAGCTCTCCTTCACCGATACCTCCTGAGGAAACATTCGAAGAAGCTCAACAGGACCCCGAACCTGTCCCTGAGCCAGAACCAGAGGAGGTTAAAGCAGCTCCTGAACCGCCTGTTGAGCCTGAGCCAGTAATTGAGCCAGAACCAGAGCTAACGGTGGAGCCAGAACCAGAGCTAACGGTGGAGCCAGAACCAGAACCTGTAGCTGAAGAAATTGTGGAATCGAAACACGAGGAAGAAGTTTCCTCACCAGCTCCTCATCCTCCTGAAGCAGAAGAGGAAGAAGAACATAAAGAAACTCCAATGGATGACCAAATCGTGGCAAATGGAACTACAGATGTAAAATCTGGAGACGAAGAAGAAGAACACGTCGATGCAACATCTCCACTTCCTCCATCTGAAAAAGTTTTAAGTGAGGAAGAACAAGAAGAGGAACCTGTACGAGAGAAATTAGAAGAATCTGAACCCCCTGAAGAGGAAGTTGTTCCAGAAGATAAAGCTTTGTCACAAAATGGCGAATGTGAAGATGAGGAAATTAAAGGTTAATTTATTTTATTCTAAGTTTTAAGCTCACTTCGAATGATTTTCTTTATTAGCCAGAGAAGTAGAATTGTTAATTCATTTTTCCGGGACGATTGATAAATTAATAAGCCTTATACTTTATTTCTGCTGTGCAGTTTAATTTTCATTCGATTTCCGGATTACTTTTCTCTTCACTTTTGAATTTTTCATTAATGAGTTTTAATTTTGATGAAAATTAATTGTTTTCTCGAAAAATAAAAAATAACAATTTAGATTTCTTATTGCTGGTACAAGTCTTTAATTTACATTAAAGTTTTATAATGAAAGCGTTTGAGTGATGCTTCCAGTTTCAGCTTAATCATCTTCTGCTGGCTAACATATTAAAAATCATGGGTAATTAAATTAAAACTCGATTATTGAAAATGTAATCAATGGAAACATAATTTATTAACCATAAATTCAGATGAGCCTACCAGCCCTGTACCACCAGCTTCAACTACTGAAGATGAGGAAGAAAATGAAGGAATACTTACACCAAAGCCTGAAGAAGTGGATAGGTATATTTAAATATTGAAAGTTGTTTTAAGGAATATTTTTTAAAGTGTTTAATTTATATAGGAAACCAACATCTGATGAAGAACTTGGATCTGAATGCGAAGAATCCGAATAACGCAAAGAGTTCAAGAAATCTACATTTAACAAATAATTGGGGAGTTTAACGATGAGTCTAAAGCGTCGCCTTCCTTATTACTTTAAACCCGACCATGAATTTATGAAGTCCATTTCTGTGAATTGTGGCTGTTTTTTTATTGAAGAAATTGTTGAAAAAACAATCTTTAAACTTTACTTTAGAAAAGTTAGAAAATTGAAAATAAATTATGTAAACCTTCAAATCATCAATCCTTCTAAGCATTTAAAATTCGAATGCAGTAATTGTAGGGAAACATCATCATCATCACACTATAATGGAGATGGATCGATCCTAAGGTCACTGACTCAATTTCTATGAATTTGCAAAAATTAATTAAGGAAGATTTGATTTGAAAGATTGTACCTTTACCTAATCTTACCGTGAACATTGTATTTGATTCTTTGACTAGGATTAAAAATGCAGATGAAGGGTTCATCTCTTGCAAGCAGAATAAGATAAGTTTATAATTTTATTGAACACTTGAGTTATATAATGATAAAATATTTACAATTTAACTTAAAAATTATACCTTAGAATTAAGCAACATTATGAGCTTAGATTTATACTTCTTCGCTTTAATTTCTTAATACAAATCACATCTCTTCATTATTTACCAAACAACAGTTCTCACTTTAAATATACAAATTAAAAATACAGTAGTGTTTATATAAAGCAATTCTAGTTCTTACAAGGAATCGTTTATTAAGTAAAGTTTATTAAGTAGTCAAATAGAGACAGCAGACAACGGAGTTGCGGCAGATTGCTACTTTCTAATTCCCATGGGTTACAGCGTTTTTATTAAACTAGGAAACGCACGCTTGTGCCCAAGCTAATTGTAATATTGCACGTCGCCTACACTTACACATAACTAATACATCTGCTTTTTTTTCATTTATTGCACAATTAACAACATCTTCATATTCTTTGCTAGTTAATGTTGCTTTCGGAAAACAGGTATCTTGGAACTTACTTACATCTATACATTCTACGTGGAAAAAATAATGCAAAAATGTATGACCACCAAGGTCTTGCCTGTTTATTTCTTCTTCCGTAGATCTCGCGACAAGCTCTCCGATACAGTCATGGTAAGGTTTAACAAAACAAGCAATCATTAACGGAGTTAAACCTTTTATGTCTGTATTTAAATCTGTGTATTTCAACATTAACTTCATCAAATTAAAATCATGAATGTCTATATTATCTGAACCAGATAAAAACAACCCTGTGCATTGATAAAATGCATAGGTTGCGAATTGTTCAAATCCCTTACATATTGGTTTCACATTGGTTTCAACCTTATTATGGTAAGTAATTTTTTTGTTTCTTTCTAATCGCAACCTACTTATAAAGAAATTTCCACTTTTACGAATTTCTTTTAAGTCTAGATCTGTTTCTACTCCAAACGTTTGCAATAAATTATTCAAAATTTTGTGTTGTGGCTCGCCATCTAATTCAGACCATACTTTTAGATATTCAACCAAAATTCCTATATATCCTTTTTCTAAAGCGAATTTCATGTTTCTTGTATGACTGGTGCACAACGCCGTTTCTAGATCTTTTAGATCGGTATCAGTCTGAATGGGAATGCTATGTACTTCTGCAAATGAAATAGCGTCCTGATTAACGTTAGGGGGGACAGCAATGCAATCATAGTAAAATTCCTTTTTCGGACTTACTTTGCTTAGTGTATAATGCCAATCTTTTTTAGCATTGTTCAGTGTTCTATACAAAATGTTAAGAAGAAACCTAGTAATGCTAATTGTATTTTCTTCTGCTGATAAATCAATTGAATCCATAAGCCAAATTTTTTTTTCAAAAATTAAAGAATTCCAGTTTTTATACAATCGATGTCGCTCAATTTTTTTGTCTGTTTCGAGTTGAACATTAATAAATTTTCGCAGTAAAATAAACCCTTTAGATCTTAAAACATAATTTCCAAGAAATTTCAATTGTGACACTGAGTCCATCCTCATCCAATTAAGTAAATATTTTGAACAAAAGTATTCCGCTATTGACCTGTGCAAAAACTGGTAGTTATATGCTGAGTTATGAGAATATTGAATCAATCCAACAGTGAGTAATTCACACAATTTTAAATCATACACTATGAAATTATGAAAGTTTTCGTCTTTATCACCAAAATAATTAAATTCGACAAGTCTTTTGAAATCAGCTACAAGAAATACTTCCAGTAATGCTAACTTTTGTAACTTATTATCAATGTCTTCTAGGATAATCTCTTGCATCTGGATACTAGCATTCATACTATTTAAGTTTCTCTTTTCTAATAAGTAGATTTTGTATTTGGCTTTTATAAAGCCTTCATACAAAGTCTTTAGATCCAAGTTTTCAATTCTACTCTTGTCATTGTTAATAAAATCATCTAAAAATTGCTCCCCAATCATTATTAACTGAAGCGGAATTCCAATGAATTCATTAAAACTTCTATCATTGAAGAAATTAAACTTGGAAGAAAGAGCTTCCCAGAACTCATCGAAAATTCCACCGCTATTGAATATATTTTCTTTAGTTTCTTTAGTTTTTAAAAGCTGTATGCGTAAGTTCCAAAAAAATTTCAGAAATTGTTTCTGCGCATCATTTCCTAACTTTTCAAAGTCCACTATACATGGAAGACTAATTTGCTGTAAATTTTCTGACAACCTTTGTCTTTCGTGAGATCTTCCAGTCACCCAAATAATAATTTCTGTTTTGCTTAATTCGTTTAGAAACTTAAGAAATTCTTTTTTATCCTCATCCGTCACAATAATTTCGTCAAACCCATCAAGTATTACCACAATTGGGTTTTTAGTTTTGTCAAAAAATTTTATCTTATATTTAATAAAGGCCAATACAACAGATTTATCTAAAGTATCAGAAAAATTTCCTGCTTCAAACAAAAAATTTGCAGCCCGGTTTTCGAAATTTTCTCCTTCATTTTTACTTTTTATTACATGTAAAATCGCTTCAGTGGAGTCTCCGCAGGATATATTAATTAACCAATTGTGTATGCAAACTAATTCTGATAATTTAGCCATAGTTGTTGATTTACCCATTCCAGGGCAATCTGTGAGTACTAACCTCCTAAAATTAGTTATATTATCAACAACTGTATTTTCATGAAAGAATTCAGATTCAAGGGAAAGTTTGAGTCTCCTTTCGAAATAAAATTCAGGCGAATATACCCACATCCAAGTTGTTTCTTCATTTTTACAATTTATCCAGTAAACTGTCTTTGCTTTTTGTTCTTTTAAACACAGTTCACGAAATTCACTGTCCGAAATACTCGATTCACGTGTCCTAACTTTATTTCCTAAAATTTCTAAGAGTTCTTCTTTTTTTTCAACTGTCAAAGGTGTTTTACTTTTTAAAAACATCTTTTGAAACTCGTCCTTTTTACATCCAGTTACTATAAAAATTTCTTTCGGTATATTTTCTTTAATTCGGTCAAACAAATAATCAATTATTTCTATACGCTTTTGGACATTTTGAAATGAGGCAACCGAATCACTTAATTTTTTTAACTTATTGTTAATTATGATAGCAGGATTTTTTGAAATAACGATTTCACGAAGCACTTCACTAGAATTTTCTTCGTACCAAAAATCTTTTAATGAAATATGCCTGTCATGTAAAACGACATTTTTATCCCAAATGGAATTTTCGGTACGAGTTAGATTCGGCCTAAAGACGAAATCTTTTTCTTCTAGTCTAATTTTGTGGCAGATGATATTGTCTGAAATTTCGTGTCTAGGGTTGCAAACTATTGCCACTCGACATTTACTTCTCGATCTTACTCGATCAAGTTGGTTTATTAGATCTTCTAAGTTAAAATCTTCTGTTGTTACTTCAATTAATAAAAACTGAAGATCCTTATACTTTTTAATTTCATCATAAAAATCTATGTTCATTCCTAAAAGTGCTCGAATCCTTTCAAAATTTAAAGTCACACATGGTTTTAAATTTAACCTGTCTCCTGGCTCGTAATGAAACTCACTACTCAAGATATATGTACAAATTTTTTTAAAACTTGATATACTAGACTGCACCTCAAAAACTAGCGGCTTGCAATAACCGGAATCTGGATTCTGATATTTATTGTATAGGTCTTTAACATTTTCCCCATCATTTAGTGTGATTGAATATTCAACTCCACCAATTTTAAATCTATTCAAATTTGTTTCGTAATAATCATCTGAAAACAATCCATACCTCACTTCCATTAGTTTTGGAAAATTGTTGAATCGAGATATAACAAGTTGTAGTATATTAGAATCTGGTTGATCGTTAAACGGAAACAATGCCTTTACCTCACCAACAAAGTCTAGCATTTTGTTCACGTATTGCTCCGCATTGTTGCACTTCTCTAAACTAAAAACTTGAAAGCAATCTCTTAAATAAATCTGAATTTCCAGAATATCCAATTTGTCACCAAATTCACGTAAACTCGAGTATATAGGATCTGTAAATATTTCTTTCCACTTAAATCCACATTTCGATTCTTGAATTAAGTACAAATATTTCACAAATAACTTTTCATTAAAACACTCATGGTTAGAAAAAACGTTCATACGGAATGATTCACCCTCTTTATAACAATTCTCGACATCGTCAACTTCGCATCCTTCCACTGTTTTTCTAACATATTTTTGTGATCTATTAACTATACCATCATTTCGGTTTTCAGTTTTCCAATGTAACACCTTACTCAGCATTTCAAAATTTGCATGTCTTCCAACACTTCTCCAACTTCTAGCTATTTCAAGCATCCCATGACTTTCCTTCGTTTTTAATATATTTTCCGTGTAATATTCCCCATGTATACTTCCATAAATCCCGTGTCGCTTTTTCATGTGGATTAAACTACCGACATGCTCTCCACATGTATTTACCATGTTTATATCTGCTAGGTAAATCGTTATATCAACTGAATCAACAAATTCCAATCTTACGTTCCTATTATCCCCATACTGATTCACATGTTTTTCAATATATTTTTCCAAAAAATAATAATCTATTAATTTCTTACAACCGGGCGAGTCGAATCCCACACAATGCAAGTGATAACTTGCTTTTGCATTTAGACATTTACAATCAGTAAGAGGTTTGATTATTTGGCCTGTTGTCATACATTGAAATTGAGCCAATTCTTCAATTGCAAATTCTTTCCCCAATTGCTGATATACGTCATACGCAAACGCGGGATATCTTATCATATACGTCACAACTTGTGCCAACCATGCTCCGAGGGAATGTCCTGTCACTGTTATACTTCTACTATTAGCCCTATACTTCTCTACAATTCCATACGTAAACTCATATGCATTTTTTAATATAGAAGGGATAAACCCATTTACAGGACCCGTACGATCAGCTGCTAAGTTGCAAAACGTAACCCATGGATCCCACCAATCCAAAACTGTACCTCTATGTGCAATAATTGTATGCTTGGATCTCTCATTATAATAGGCAACCCCAAAGTATCCATGTGTTCCTTTAACTGTATTATCAAGTATCCATTCTTGTTTTTCAATTTCGGTACCAGGGAATACGAGTTCTGAAGGACGTGAAGATTCATTTTCAGAATACACAGCAGCAGCAAAGTAAGCCAAGATCTTTGGATGAGGAAATATTTTAGTACTTTCCATTGGAGATTGAGAAACTTCTGATGATTCATGCATCTCATTACTAGCCTTTAAAACTATTGAAAGTTTGATCTACAAGTAAATAAGCAAAACAAAATTATGTTAGAAATATAATAAAAAATTCTTATCGAAAAGAATTTTTTAGGTTTTTGCATTCCTGATAAACTATAGATAAATTTTTTTATGCAGTTTTAGAAAAAAGTAATGGCATTCAAAGAAGATTAAAAAAAGGTTTTTAAAAAAATTTTAACTTTTGAATTCGCAATATATAAAATTACCTTTGAAACACGGTTGGATTACATCATGAAAAATTGAAGCCTGTTGATTCTAAGAAACAAACCTGCAAAGCAAAGAATAACAAATTTTTATTCATTCTTTTCTGAGCCCAGGAGAAGAAGCTGAAGGTTATTGTGTCTGTTCAATAAATATGGTTTCACTTGTTAAAATCAATCTCTGCGCTGAATGAAACGAGTCTCGCTAATAGTAAAATTTTAATGAAAAGAGTTCAAGGTTAACTTCTACTTTCTGTTCCTATTGCCATTTTGCACGCATAGCATTTGCAAATGTGTTTTAATTTTAAGACTAAATTTCATTCAATCTCATTTCTATACTTCAAATGTACTTCTAATTTTGAGATATTTATTTATTAAAAGTTGTATATTATACATGGTTTATAAGTTATTTAATATTTAATTCATACGATATTGTATTGACATTCATAGTTTTACGTGAGGAATATTACAATTTGAAACATATAAATAGTTTGTTTAGCAATGGGATAAAACTAAATTGAAATAAAATTTGACTGAACTTACCTTTTTGGGTCATAGTAATGTATCTTCGGTATTTAAGTTTTTTAGTTACTTTACAAAAAATTTACTTAGTCTTTAATTCGAATAATTTTGTGTCCATTAATTCTGTCGTATTCCATCTATAAAGCCACTCTACGAAATGATGTAAATCACTAATTTTATAATTATGTCCTGTTTTAGTTAGTGGTAGAAACTTCTCGATTTGCAAAGTATGCAGAATCCCCCACCCAGACTTGAAACCAACAAGAAGGATAATTTGGCTTGGCTTCAAAAAGGGGAACTTATAATCTGAGTTAAATAGAAAATAATAAAAACTTCAGAGAGAAATATCAGACACTTGTGTCGTATTTGTTTAATTTTACACATAACTCAATGACTAAAATCTTAAGCACTGAAGGATCGAACTTCGCTGATTTAAAACTTTTATGGAGAAACTCCAAGGTTAGCTTCTACTTTTCTATAACAACTAGTTTGCACACTTTAATTTTGCAAATGCTTGTAGCTTTTAAGACTAAATTACATTAAAACCCATTTCAATGCCAGAACGCACACTAAAGTTGTTTCGTTTTAACTGTGGGATTTATTTTTTCTAAGAATATTACATGTTTTTAATAAATTATTTAATATTTATTTCATATCATATGGTATTGACATTCATATTTTGCTAAAGACTATTATAAGACGAGTTATATAAAGAAAATAATAAAAGCTTGAAAGTACAAACTCGGACATTTGTTTCGTAGTTGTTCACTTTTAATACAAAACAAAACTCAAAGTTAAATCCAGCACTATTAATGTGTACTCGAAATGATAAAAAAGTAAACTTTTTAATAAAACAAGACATTTATTTTTCGATTAAACAGGGACAGTGCAATCAGATATTGAAATCATTAGTAACTAATGACAACGGTAAATTTTGAAGTTCATGTTGAAACAAGAGTTCGAAAAATTTAGTATCCAATAAATTGTACAAGTTTAGAATTATAAAGTTAAAACTCCATAAACAACTCTTAGTCCTCTTTTAAGAAGAACATAAGAAAACTTTAATACACTTTATATCTTTAATACGTGTCAAATGGAGCTACAAGTGTAAAATCTGGAAATTTTAAAATCTACGCCATTTAAAATTCAAAGATGAACTAATAATTGGGAGACTATTTGATGATAAGTGTAAAGCGTCGCAACCTTCCTTATTACTTTAAACTAGACCATGAATTATGAAGCTCATTTCTGTGACTTGTGGCTGTTTTTATTGAAGAATGTTGCTATCTTTAACTTGACTTTAGAAAAGTAGAAAATTGAAAATAAATTATGTAAATCTTGAAATTAATCCTTATAAGTATTTACAATTCGAATGTAGTAATTGTAGGGAAACAAGTTTGAATTGAATTGAATTGAATTTTAATTTTGCCCGATACCTCACTAGATTAGTGAGTAATTACATCAGTACAAACAGAAATGAAATAATGAAATTATTTTGAGTTAATTAGTGAATATGTAGAATTTAGTAATTTAGTAATTTTTTGTTAATCAATTAGACTTAGCTAATTAGAAGAAGGGAAGATGGTTAGATGTGGTGACTTTGAAATTAAACCATTGTAGACTGTTTGAAATGTTGTTTGATCAGTTGTTTAGGCAATGTGACACTGGTAGAATGGTAAAATCTTCAAGTTGCAGAATTCATTCTCGGTGTAGGAACAGATGGTGGTCTCCGAGTTAGCCAATGTTGCCTTCTCTTGTTACGCGTGTGATTTGAAAGAACTTCTGTTATGTAGATTAGTTTGCCATTAGAT
>JAQGCN010000443.1:0-21680 GCA_034699725.1 Friesea truncata
TGTCGCCGTCTTCTCCTCTTATCTCTTTACATTTTAGTGTCCCGAGAAGGGAGAACCGGGAATGAAAAAACCAATATAATTAAATTAATTAATTAGTTTAAACTTACACTAATCCTTCTTTGAAGAATTCTTGTGCAGAATCATAATCTTCGAATACTTCAATTGAAGATTCTTCTCGAAAATTCTAAACCAAATTGGGTCAGTATATTTGAATTATAAAGTAGATATATCTGAGCACCAAATTTTACTATTAAATGTTTGATAACTAAGATTAAAACAGCACAATTCTTAGTGCAATGATGCCTACCAAGCTTTCTTAGAAAAAAAAATCTACAATCACATTCCTATAATTAATTTTAATTCGAAAATAAAACGAGGTAAACGGTGCAACCAAGTAGCGGAAGTTATATTGCGTTTGTCCGTCTGACGTAACGGAATGAGGTGTAGTCAAAACAATTGATAGCTTGATAGCTCCGCATCCAAGCGATGGTGGTGAAAGGATGTGACGGCACTGCAGTGATGCGACGGCACTGTAGTGATGATAGCTCCGGATCCAAGCTGGCGATTGTGATGAAACGATGTGACGACACTGCAGTGGTGAAGGTCATTTGTCACATCCAAAAGGTGCCTCCCTTGATGAGTCGAACAACTTTTGTATAGGTCATTTTCTTTGTTGTCTGGCATAGTTTTTTAAAGTTGACATTTGACCCGGAAGCAGGTCAACTGGGCGCATGTGTCCTATACAAAAGTTGTTTCCCTTCAAGAGACGAACAACTTTTGTAAGGGTGGTTTCCCTTGTTATTGGGGATTAAAATGGTTGACCTTGACATTTGACCCAGAAGGAGGTCACTAGGGGTCACCAAAATATAAACTTGCGTCTCGTTGGACCACCAGTGACATAACCCCGCAAGCAGAATTGAAATCGGTCAAGTGGTTCATGAGATAATTGGGTGTGACAGACGACAAACAGACGGACGACAGAAAGACAGAGCATTTACATAAAGTGGCGTTCCGCTGTTTAATAATTGAACAGAAACAAGAATTTAACCAATTGGCTTAATTTGTAGTAATTATTACTACTTTAAATCCCGGTTCCACGAGTCAGAAGACCACATTTGTTTTTCCTGAAAATCAGTTGAGCACCAGCTACAGTAATATTAGTTAATTTGTCTAATACTTGTCTTTGTAATATAACGAATATTATCCGCTACCGGAACGTAAATCTGTAAGATTTGACAATGGTTGGTTTATACAATTTTGGGTTATTCCTGACCATTTCTATCTTGTCCGCAGGTATAGTCAAAAGTCAAAAAATTATAAATAATTAGTGCCATCTTACATCATTTGCTTTTCAGCTGGAACTGAAATGGAAATGCTGTGCAACCCCAATGAGTTGCCTTGCAAATCCGATTCGATATTATATTACAGCATTCCAAAAACATGTTACGACCCGGCTACAGAAATTTGCCACAAAATCGGAGAAGGTGCAATAAAATGCAAGAAAACAGAAAACGTTTGTTTTGGTGAATATTCCCATTCTGGCGAATGCTATAATTCCAGCACCCACGCCTGTATTCAAAACAAACAGGATTATTTCGCTATGGTTTGTTTAAAGGCTGAGAAATTGTGCTATAAGACATGTTTCTACCCGAAAAATCAGGAATGTCATGGCCAAATCATTTGCAACAATGGGGACTTACTTTGTCACGGAATTTGCTACAATCCTAAGGAACAACAATGCTCTCAAAAAAAACTTTGTAAAATTACAGAGAAGGCTTGTAACGGGGAATGCTACCCCAGTGATACCATAGGGTCATGTTTTACAATCGAGTACAGTGAACGTTACGGTGGTATTTCCAATTACAAATCTATTTGGTAAAGGAATGATAATTACTTGCCGAAAATTTGAAATAAATTAATTTACGGTGTCAATCTGATATGAGCAACATTTTTTTTGCATCAACTTATTTACTTGCACGAAAAAATTAACTTGCAGTAAAACTGCCAACGCTTGAGAGCAAAACGAATTGAGATTTCTGTACAACCACTCGAAAAATTACGTAATTAAAAAGAAATTGAATTTAAATCAATAAAAATTAAAAACTAAAACTTTTCGTTCGTACGAAAAGACAAACGCAAAGTTGAGCTTTTTCACGTTTAACTTTTCGTTTTATCCGTTCACGAAAATATAAACGCAAAGTGAAATTTGATCACATGGTCAGATTTGAGAGCGAAAATCGTGTTTCCGTTCACGTTCTCGTATATACGTGAACTTGGAATCACCCTTATATTTCTATTTTTACCAGGGTATCGTAAACGCTAAGCATGAGCTCATTTTAATTGAACTTAAGGAGAGTCGCTATCCGATTTTTGTTGAGAATTCAAAAATTGTTAACTTGCATGGTTACGCGGTGGATACCCGTAAAGTTTCCAGGTTAATTTGATTTTGTCAATGGTGTCAACTTTGCGGCTGGAAATCTCAGGCCTTGCATTCAGAGTCTTTTTCTTTGGATTCCCATTTAATTCAATTTAAGTTTTTTTTTCTCATATCTTTGACTTCGCCTTTTCGGCCTATCAATTTGAGAGTTTTTGTGGGTTTATTTGGGATTATGATTGCCGGGATGTATGGATAAGCTGGTCCGGTGGAAGGCGAGCAGTTCTGAGAGATGGATCGTAGATCTTTCTGCTGGACAGGGAATGGCCTTAGGGCCTACCACTGCTTCTGCTATAGCATGAGTCAGAAACACCATCTTACGCCTACCGGACACTAACGTCCACTCTCTACCACAGCTTCCACTGCCCGCTTCACACACCTTTGCTACTCCCTCCACATACCCCATTCGGGCTCCCTCGGGCAGCGGGAAACCATTTCAGGAAAAACCGCTACCACGTGTGGCGACACAGGGACTTGAACCCTTGCCCGACCCGATGAGAGCGTACACTCTCACCCCTGGACTACAGGGAAGGTCTCCTAAGTTCAATTTAAGATGTTTCCAATCTTTTTAGTTTATTCCATGCATATAATTCAAATTGAAAGTTGAACTTAAGATTAATTTTAGAAGCCAAAATTAAAAATTGTTTGTAATAGATCTAATTTCGTATACAATACTTCATTCGTTTGTGAATTCAACGTTTGGTGGTATAAAATTTTTAACAGCATTTGATCTTTTTATACCATTTAGGTGGAGGTTAGAAGTGATATATTTGTATCTCCTTGAGGTGGGGGAGGGGGTGGAAGTGGCTTCCCACCTTGAGTTCCATGTGTACACTCTGTAGTATGAATGTATGTATGTATGTTTTAAGGAGAGAGCTTACGCTCAGTGGCAAAGGGTAAGTAAGCTTTGAATCCGTCGTCAAAACACTTACCTGTTACCTAAAATTAATTCAGTGTTTCTGTGTTAAAATATGTCCTAAAGACATATTCAAATGGCTTTAATATTTTTTAAATTTGAGCTCGGGTATTTCTGTCGGCAGCGGCGCTCTTTCGATACTGCTGGGAAAAGATATAATTTATCAACATGACAAGCCAAATCATCATCCGGATTAAATCCGACTGTTAAAGTATTTTTCGGCCGTGATAAGAGGAAAATGGAACGGATTTTTAGCAAAATATTTGACAACTTCTTGATTTCTTAGCCGTAAAATATGCGGGTGTGACATCTGCTGGATTCCTGCATGTGGAGTTTGACTTCAGCAACTTCACATCACATCTACTTATTTTGGAGCTCACTTCTCCCATCAGTAATATTCCCAGAGCATCCATGAAGTAATATTCCCAGAGCATCCATGAAGCATTGTTACAAGCTTTGGTGACATAGCTTTTTTACTTTTCATTTAGGGCGAAAAATTCTTTCAGATTCGTAATCAGTATGTTTTAAATAGTCTGGAAAGTTTAAGAAAAAACGTAGCCTGCCTATCAGTTATACTGAATGATTTTTTCCTATTTAGGCATGCACTCCATAAAATACTAGTATACTAATACTAATTAAATACTTACTTTCGCAAGAGCTCGTATTTCCACTTCATGAATAGAAATGCATCGCTTACATCTTGATTTGTGTGAATCACACATCGTTGGAATCAATTTTAATGTAGTGGAACATATAACAATTTAATTGTGTTAATTAAAATGTTTAAAAAGATAAATAAGATAGTCAAACCGGTTACAACAAAACACACTAGAAGACATCAGAGAGATTGGACAGAAGGAAATGCGTTTCAAGATGTACGCTACAATCCAACCATTAATTTTGCTACAAGTGGCCTCGCCCGGTGTTCCCAAATATAGCCGATTAATTCTGTTCTGTGCCGAAGCTCAAGAAACTTTAATAGCTATGTCGGGTATTTGACTTAATACAAATGCGTAGCAGCAAAATGTCGAATTCTGCCTGTTCCGAAACTCCAGTTTGAAGCCACCGTGTTGCCAATTGCCCTGGCAGATTTCATTCGCGATGCCACATCTAATAAAGTTTTTCAACCTGTAAGCTAGTTATTTACAACATGAATGAGAGTTAATTTAATAAAAGTTTGATTGCATGTGGCTTCCAAAAGATGGCAGGTTTACTACATGGCAAAGATGGCAAAGATCAAGTTATGGGAGAATGGTGCAGCAATATCGACAGGTGGCTCCTCCACTCGGAATTAACTTTTGGCCCACCTCCAGAATAAGATATTGTGAGCAGTCGGAGTGGTCGCGGAATCCCTATCTTGGATCATTTTTGTTCACAATGCTATTCCCGAATTGTAAATTAGATGGCCCACCACCAGGAATCAGCAAATGTGTGTCTTTAAGCTTTAGCTGCATTCTACACGGTAAGTTTGTAATAAGCTCCTAAAATATTTTTTGGTAGAAAAAGTTTAAGTTTTCTTGTTACAGCTTAACAGTCGCTATCCAGATTGCATCGTTGTTTTCCGGGACGGAGTTGGGGATGGAATGCTGGAATTAGTGAGAAAACCAATGAAGGCTTTGAGTCTCGTGTTTTGATCTCAAAGGCATTATTCGTCCTTAAGTAAAGCAAAGTGATTGAGAGAGTAATTGGAGTGACGCATAATTTACTAATGTTTAGCACTTCTGGAATAATGGCAACCTGTTAAAATTAAGGATGTATTCTTTTCTCACTATTTACAGTAAAGAACTTAATATTATTTTATGTATTCGAGCAGAATAAATTACCAATATTTTGCACATTGTTTTGTAACAAGCAAACTATACCAATCCTGTAACTCTAATTGGAAAACGTTTGTTTGGTTTTTAGAATTTAGACTTTAGGGGGAAAATAAGTTAATGGCGAGATTAACTCTGAGTTCTTGCTAATTTTAGCAATTATTACATTAATGGAAATCAGAACGGATATTATAAATATGCATTGAATTATTCAAACCTGCTAATAAAAATTAAATCTGACGTAAAATGCGAAAAGTTTTCAAAATCCTTTAGTGAGTTAATTTTGAACACAAGTAGTTCATTATATTAATTTTTTATAGTAAAATACGATAACAATGTATACAATTTATTAATTTATAATTAAACTTTTAAAAAGTTTTAGTTTGACAACTTAAATTATTACTATATATTAAATTCTAATGTTTACATAGTATTTCTAATTAAACTTTTTCTTTTAATTTTTGCATTTATGACACCACAAATTGAAATTATTTTATTTTATAATAATATTCAGAAATAGAAATTATTAAAACACAATCATTCCTGAGTTATTATTTTTTGAGTTGGTTATAATTAAACATTTAATCCTAATTTTAAATCAATTGATTAGACATATGATAATATACTACAGAGAACTGACTGTTTCTAATCATTTATTGTTTAGAAAGACTGACTGAATGTTCCTAGAATTTAAGCATTTTGCACATTATTCCGTCGACCTTATTTATAAAGAATACTTGTTCGTTCTGTTAAAATGAAGTGGTATGAAGATGCTTAGCTTAAAACTGTCATATTTTAATTATATTAAAGTTAATTTAAAATTAATTAATTCGATTAAAGTAATTGTAATTTTTTTTTCTTATTACAATTAATTTAGCCACAACACAACACAGGCTGGCACGTATCGTAACTAGTATAAGATTATTACAAATCCTCTGATGCTCCTTTTGCTTTAAAAATAAATGTATAAACCAGTGAAGCAACCACACCTCCCAAATATGGTCCAACGAAATAAATCTATTTAAAAAACAATATAAATGCAGTTGAATAATTATATTATAATTAATATTTTTAGTAGAGCAAGTTTTATACCCAATCCGATGCTGGTGTATAAATATTGCCGACAATTAATGGTCCAAGTGTCCTTGCAGGATTCATTCCAGCTCCGGTGAAACCGATCTATTTGTATTCCAATTTTTAACATAAATTATATATTTAATGATAAAGACAGAGAGCCTTACAGAAAGTAAATGACAGACTCCTACTGTAAGACCAATGGCCAATGGGGCTGACCCTTTCACGTCATCTCGACGGCCATCACAAACACCGAACACAACAAGAACCAAAAGAAATGTCACCGTAAATTCCACCAAGAATCCTTGTCCTGCATTGATTCCAGGTTGAAGACCGTTTGCTCCGAGACTGTTGTTTTAAAAGAAATTAAATAATTAAATTTATATTTTGTTTCCACTTAATAAATTTTTACATACGTATTTGGGAGATTTTCGCCGCTTGTAATAACCTATATATAATACAAGCATTTAATTTTAATTCCAATCAATGAATTTGTCTTAACATTACTGAAATTAAAAGAGCCCCGATAATTCCACCCACGTATTGCACGATCATATAAAGAATTCCTTTAATGATGCTCATTTGTCCAGCGACCATAACTCCAATTGTGACAGCAGGGTTTACATGTCTGAAAGAATAAATTGTATATATTCTGATATATTGCTGTTTCATTGTCAATACCTACCCTCCACTCACATGTCCAATAGCCTGAAACAAAAAAAAATCCCATTATAAATTCATAATGACTAAATCAGATTTGAGATTTGGATAAACTTTCTGTTTCTTTAGTAGAGAAAAAAAAATCCTACGCATTGTTGTTGTACTCTTTGAGCATTGAAAATATTTGAGCAACGCAATTTATTACGAAATCCAAATTTTTATCCAATTTTATCCAAAGCATGCACATGGTAACATTGGTCGTAATAAATTGACCAATGTTACCATGTGCATGCTTTGGATCATTGTATGCTAATTTTATATTCTGATGACACTTATGCTTTTATATGCTCACTTTGGCTAATAGAAATCTCAAGAAGGACACACAGTTTGACTAATTGCAAAATCTTACTGTTTTTGAATTTCACTGTAATTGAATTTACTATAACCTAAGGATTAAAGTAAGATTAGAGCATAGGTTTTATTCACAAATGCTATCTGTATGAATGCATATTTATCCTGTTGCTTTGAATGCATCTAAAGATGCTTCAGTAACTTCTTTTTCAAATCTCAAATTATTATTAATTTTAGTTGTCCCTTTAATAATTTTAATTAAAATCCCAAACCCGTTTTCACTGAAAAAGTAATTAAATTGTCAAAATTCGTTTAAGCTTTCACTGGAACTGCCCATTTATTCCTAGAAAGCAAGTTTTCTTATTAAAATAAGTCATGTATTCTCGTGAGTTTAAAAATGTCAAAAAAATAATAATAATAAAACTCTTGTCTAACTTTGTTTATCAAAATGACAATATATTAATTACATAACACCAAAACATCAAGACATGAACAACAATTTCCCCATCATAACGTCAATAATAAACCCAGCTTCACAGTGTATAAACATGTCAGTGTAATTATGTAGTCTAAGAAAAAAGAGGACCATTGTTACACGTAAGGATGGTCTCAATTATCTGATGATGATGATGAGATGACACTTCATCCTCAATCTCGAATTACTTTGCATTAATAATATTCTACAGGGTTTTTAATTTAAATATCGAATCGATTAGATCATCTCCCTTCTAATCTAACCACATCCTACATCCAATATGAAATTAGCTTATTTTTAACTAAGATATTCTTCATTACAATAAATAATAAATATCATACTTTTAATCATTAATACCATAAGGTCAATTAAAAACAATGCATCGTGCGCTGCAAAGGTTCATGGCGTGGCGTGGTGACTTTACGGCCATGAGCGTGACATATACTATTGATCTCTTTAATAATAGTTTTTAACATTAAACATTCACACTTGTTATTCTCAAAATCAAAAACGAATGAAAAAATACCGTCTTTTCTTAAAAAAGTGAATGCAAACAAAAAAAAAATCAAAAAGTTTTGAATGTAAACTAATTTTAAGATTTTACCTGAACTATCGACGCAACGCTCAATCCAAAGGTAAGGGCTACTTGAGTGATGAAAGAGCTAGTAAGTATAGTAGCGGTGTTACCTTGTGCAAGTGATACTTGTCCAACTGTTCTACTTCCTACTACTGCGGCACCACATCCAAAAAATACAAGTAGAAGGGTACCTATCCATTCAGCGAAAAGTGCTTTCAGGAGTCCTACTTTTCTCTCCTTCATTTCGGATACTCCAAAAATGTCTTTCTCTCCCATTGTTGTTGAAGATGATTGAGTGTTGACGCGAAGAAATCAATGAAGGAAATAACTCTTCAAATTTTCTTCAGGCAATCGAGTTGATAACTTTCTTGATGCTTTGATTTGGACACTCAAAATTATATCTTGACTCTGAGTTTCTTTCTGAACTCTGTCTAGGGATGAATTTAAAGTTTGAAGTGAGCAGAAGAGCTTCTTTAGGAAATGGGCTGTGGTTTCATGTTCGTGGTTTTTTCATTCAGCGAATTCATACAATGGTAACTGCTCCGGGGGACAACTAATATATATGAGTTTCAATTAAATTCTTTAACAAAATGGCTAGAACAAAATAACAATAATGGGATGGGGAGTAAAATAAATATTTTAAATAAGATAACTTATATGCTAATATTATACAGAATTGCAGAATTTACTTTGGCAAATTACGTCAAATTGTTTAATTTATAGTTTATGTTCACCTGGAACTTTGATCTGTTTTATTTTATTCATTGTTGTTAGCTTTTTGTAACCTTCAAAGTGTAACTATTCATTTGAAACTCGTCAAGTGGAAACCAAATGTATTTTTAAATTGATTCAGTTCACTACTTCTTTCTTTGAATAACTTACTGCTACTGAAAGGAAGCGAAATAATAACATTACATTCACCTCGCCTAAATAAAATTCGTCGCAATTTTTCAAACCCTTGCTTTGTAATTTCTAAAACAGCAAATTATTTGAATAAAAAAGTTTTGGAATCACGCAAAGGTTCCACACTATAATAAATTCATACAAGATGATCAAACTATTTTCTCCGAAAGAATATTATTCAACCTAACCTTTACATTCGGTGAATCAACTTCACATACGAGTACGACTACTGGAACCCTGAAATTAAAAAAAACATTGCATGACAAAGGTTCAATATAAATTGAACTAAGAGCAACGTTCATAGAGACTGTTACATGACAAGATGTATTACTTTGTTATCCTGTGTACCCTGTTTCATATTAATGTTCTTGCCTTTTATAAAATGTACAATAAATCAAATATTGCAATTTATAAAATTGGCTAACTCATCTATTATATTGATTGTTGTTGATTAATTTAGTTTTTCATTTTTAAGAGCCAAATAAGCTTTTGTCTTTTATGAAGTCATTGTACTGTGTCATCTAGAAATTATTTACTTTCGTATAACATAAGGAGGAAAGTAAAGTGGTTTAAAGCATTGTTTCCTATCCTACCCACCTCCTCATCCTGTACAAAATAAACCACAAAAGGTATATGAGGACAATTAACTGGAATTTTTTGGAATCTGATACGAAAACCGGTTGTATGACTTAATGGAACGCACCTTACAACTTTTTGATTCCGTGTAGTATTGGGATGATGCATTATGAAAGAATTCCCAAAAATTCATACCAAAATCTCAAAGAATTTTTTAAGAGACTAATGTAATGTGCTTTAACCATCAGTAGGAAATTACTAATTTACTTTATTACTCACACTTTCAGATTACATGGAATAATGGAATGATTCAATGTAATTAAGATATACATGTAAATATTACATAATCGAATTTCTTTTTCTTAAGTATTTCATTTTAAATTACTTTTATTTTACAAATTTTGTTGTACGCAAAAAGACTTGGCTTATTCCAAAAATGAACACTGAAAAGTTAATTAAATTTGGCAGGTATTTTTTTGTAATGCTCTATCAATTTTTAATCGAAATAAAACGTCAACAGAAATCCCAACAATATCATTTAACAGAACAAAATTTGTTAAAATCTTAAGATAGATTTGGAAATCAAATCGCGGCGTATAATAAGCATTTCAATTTATTAATGAATTTTTGTTAATTAATAAAATATAATTTATGATTTCAAGACATTTCGTTCCACATCCAGAAGAATCATGTTTTTAAACTTTCTTATTTATTTTGCTGAATCCTAATCCATATCATTAAAAGAATTTGTTACATTTAATTCTTGCTCATTTAATGTGTAAAATATGTTTTAAGGATGGCAATCAACGAATAAATTGGGATAAAAAAGTCTGTTTGCAATTTATTTGCAACTTTAATGTGTAATTCCGAATGATTTATTAAAGCGAATCAAAAAATCAACAAATTATGTAAATCTATTTGTAGTTTGGCTCTAATGCAAAAATCAGGGATGAGTCAAAAAAAAATTTAATCTGAAATACAAAGATACGCTTAAACATTTTGTTTATTTTTATTGTCTACGAAGCTACGCTTGACATAAAAGAAAATACATTCATAATTGATTGGTTCCTAGGATCAACAATAACATCGCGTTTAAAATCTAAAGCGTCTGGAAGTGGTGGTGCGCCTATAATTGTAGGCTTTTTTTATAGGGAAACATTAAGTATTTTATTGAAGAGAAAATAATAATGGACAGTTTTTTATGCAGCAGATTCCAGTTTGTATTTTCGAAGTGTTTCAATAATGGGTTGTTTTTCTTCATTCAATTTTTTCTTGCGTTCTTGAAACGCAACACCATACAGAAATCCAGCCACAAGTCCTCCCATTAATGGCCCGGCCCAGTACACCTAAAAAAATGAAAAATAATGTTTCTATTAATTTTAGTTGAAGTTTACTTATATAAATAAAACACCGTGTTAAAATGCCCATAAACTTGTTTATTCTCCGCATAATTTTTACAAGCCTACAATGTGTATTGTTTATGCAATAAATCATTGTCTAATTTAACTGTAGATTTTAATTCTTAAACTTTGCCAAAATTATAATTCAATTCTTACCCAATGGTTCTCCCAGATTTTAGTAATAACAGCAGGACCCAACGATCGAGCTGGATTCATGCTTGATCCAGTATATTGAATCTGTAAATTATTTGGAATTGATAGAATTCAATCTTAAAATGGCATAAATTCACGAACCGCCATCAAATGACAAGCCGTAATTGACAATCCGATTGCAAGTGGGGCTGACCCTTTGATATCGTTCCGCATATCGTCACAAACTCCACAAACAGTCAATACTAACACAAATGTGATCAAAGCTTCCAGAAACATCGCTGGTACTGGTTCCAGTTTGGAACTTACAGTTGTGAGTCCAAGATTTCCTTGAAGTTCAGCAGGGGTAATAACCTTTAAAAATAAAAATATGATGTTAGAAAAATATTTGTAGAAAATACAACTTTGAAGTTGAATTTAAAATGAGACGAGTATTTTTAAAATAAAACCTACTTGCAAAATAGCAGATCCACAAATGGCTCCTAAGCACTGTGCACCAATGTAGAAAAGTGCTTTTAAAATCGAGCATTTGCCACACATCACTAAACCAACAGTCACGGCTGGATTGATGTGGCTGTCATAAATTAAGCAAGATACAAACAACTAATGTTAAATTAAATTAATCAACTAAATTATTAAGAATTCAATAATTGTTACCATCCGCTGATGTGACCAATAGCCTGAAAATAAATTTTAAAAAATTAGCAAAACTAAATTTCTGAAATTTTTAATTATTTATCCTGAAATATTAGGCTGGATTTTACCTGAGCCATAGTAGCAACTGTAATTCCAAATCCTAAAGCAATCTGTACCATAGTTGGCTTGTATCCTTCCGACCACCCTCCGATGCATGTTCCACAACCTATGAAGACGAGGAAAAGTGTTCCAATGAATTCTGCAATAAGCATTTGCCATAACTTCCGGTTTCCACACACATCGGAGATTCCAATGATATCAGTATTGACAATTGGTGTTTCCTGTTTAGGTTTCTCATCTTGATTGATATAAGGATTCTTCATAAATCTCGGAGAAGCAGAGCTAGGTCGATAGAATTCTTCATTCCAGTAATAGTCTGCTTGTTTATCCAAAATGTGTGGTCCTCTGCTATTTCGTTGAAGGCTCCTTTCATCGTAAACTGGAAGTTCGTAATCCGAGCGTTGATTTGGATTTTTCAATGATGGTACGTAAATACCTAATTCTGAATGACCATTTTCTTGGTTCAATCCAGCAGCTGCAGTGGACGTTGTTGGATGGTTGGCTGAACTTTCACCTTCATTTCCAGATTTAACCATATTTGGTGCAACCATTTTGTTCAAAATGACGCTTTCTGGTATATCAACTCTTTGCATGCTAAATAAAACGGAAAAGCACACAAACGCTCCTTAATGTTTCAGTTACTACACTCAAAATAATTATGGAGATATATTTCGAATCTGGAAAACTACTTGCCCTGTCTAAACATTTTTTTTCCTATGGATGGATGGATATGTATTGGATAGGTAATTTAAAAGTTTTTACGTAACTAATAGTTCACACAATTAGGATGGGCTATTCTCATGCGATGAATTTAAAATCGTGTTGCCATTATTATGATTATTATTGTGGGAGGTTCAGGTAAAGGGTTGGAGGAAAAAGATCGTGAAAGGTTGAAGATGCTGGAAAACAGATTTGTTAAATCTGGTAATCAAGTTTTAGATAGAATGGAAATGGAAAACATAAATTAACATAATAATAGAAACAGAGACATCACATGCTAAACTTTGTCAATTTTATTATGGATGAATCTATAAATTTGTCATTATGTTTTTTATGAATCATCATCATCAATCCAACTAAAATTCCAGATGTAACGATCAATAACATATAAAATGAATCCGACCATACCAATTTCATAAAATATGACCGAAAATCGAATTTTAACAGCTCAGAAGAGGAAATTAATTTAAAGTAAAACAATAGAATTGATATGTTGCGCAACACCATTTCATCGTCGCGTGCAAGAATTTTGAACTAGACCTTGAAGATAATGTTACAACTCAAACAACAGTAACAGAATTTTAATTGATGACTCAAGTAACACTTCCTTATACACTATTTGAAATTAGAATCAACAAACTTAGAATACAAAACTAATAATGGTATACTTTAAATTTTTGACAAAAATTCCATCAAGAAGCCAAACAACGTACCATTTAATAGACTGAAGACTTAACTTGCTTAAATTGAATTATAGGAAGCTTGATTCACCATGTTTTGCGAGCATCGATGTGGGAATGTGATGCCACTCATCATGACGTCTTCCAAGCCTTTCAATCCAGAAATGCATGGTGAAAAAATGCTGCAAATGAGGTAAATGAAGAAACAAAATCCAGAGATCCACCAGGAAAAGATTATCAGTACAATCAACCAGAAAAGCATGTTACAGCAACCAGCCACACCTGATGCCATTTTAATGATGGAACTAGGCTAAACTTCCTATTCACGATTAGTGCGTCAAGCTGCAAATTAAATTGTAAAATCAAAATCTGTGAAGTCACATTATAACATTTTGTGAGGCTCACCAGTAATACTTCTGTAATGAAAGTTCAAAAATGATCCAAAATTATTCCAATTGATTTGAAAAGAATTAAAAAAAATGGAGGTGTTTCCAGGCTTTAGTTATATATCCAACTGGAATTGAAAAAAAAACCACAGACGCCTTGTCTCGTTCGTAATCCGATCTGTAAAAAACAAGAAACCTCAAAAGAAGACCAACAAGTGATCTAATATAGAAATGGAAATAAGACTATATTAATTCAAACGACTGGACATTACTAGGAAAATTCAATCTATTATAATCCTATGCGCATTATGCCATTATCTCCAATAATCTCTAGAAAACATTTGATAAGGCAAAGGTAATTAAGATTAGAAGAAAAAAGAATGCCATTGTTTTTTTGACTTTGTAGAAATAATTTGAGGCACTTAATTTATTTTTTGTTTTTGTAGCCCAATGTAATGTCTTATGAGGTTAAAGTAAATTAAGTAGTGACTAGATATTCACGAATAGTGATTTTGATGTCTTTTGCAAATCTCAAATGCAATAAGTAAAGTAACATTTAAAAATCTGAACAACTTGAAATAGTTAACAATTAAAATAGGGGATAAAATGACATAAAATGAATCTATAAATCTCAATACACCCTCCTGAATGAATACTCGTGTGTGCATAATTAACTTATGATTAATCACATGCAGTTAAATCTATTCTTTCTTCTTAGCTTGTTCAGCTTTCGCAGTCTCGCTTGCTTTTGCATCTACACCAGGTTTTGCACCAAACGCCCGTGAAATGGCATCAGACAATCCGCCCATGAATAAAGCACAGAAGATGTTTTCAAATGGTGCAAATGGATCATGGATACCCAACAGAATTGAAGAAACCTACATTATATTTTTGTTAGTTTTTTCTGGTTAAAAGTGAAGAATGTGCACTTGTAATAAGTTAATTACCTTGAAATAAACAAAGAATACTACGATTCCAAAATAAAGAAGGCTGTGAGGAGCTGTGATAAATTCTGTCTTTTTGTCCATAAGAAAGATGACTGAAGCAGCAATACAAGCTTTTGTTGGGAAACTGGGTTGCAATATTTCAATAGCAGTAGGTGTCCAAGTTCCACGTAGGAGACGCTCAAGGACTTTCAAAAAGCTCGCACCATTTCCTAAACACAGAATTATTATTTTTGGTATGTGTTAAATTGAAAATTCTGGTTTCTTAATCCAGCCTCAAGTAAACGAACCTTTGACGGTTCCAACAAGAAGAGCAATTACATATCCATTGGGAAACACCTTCAGAGCATGTGTCACACCATCGTGAACTTTCTTGGTCCTAAGAATTAAGTATAAGTAAAATCATGGCTTATACCAGGTTTACAGTTTTAATCCACATACCTGTAGATTTCTTTCATAACGCAAAGGCATAATTTGATTGGCAGAAATTTGCAAATTTTATAAGCGAGATCAAATGGGCAGTAAAATATGAGATACCTAAAAACACAAAATATTAATTAGTTTATTTCCTTCAAAAAACCGTAAGTGATTTACCAAACTGCTGAATACAAGGCCAGTTGTTGATTATTTTTAATAACTCCTAATATTGGTTCACCTAAGAAGAAGTTTGCAAGCATACCACCGGAAAATATGACTAGCATGGATGAAATGTATGTTGACAACGGATGCTTCCGTGAGAAAGGCAGTGATCCTAGAAAAAATTTGTTAAATATAAATCACCACAAATATAATTAATTATTTGCAAGAAAACATTACCAGTCCCTAAATCTTCCCTGACATAAAGACATGCAACGGCAGCATGAGCAATGTCAAAGTACGGATACATCTTCAGTTTTGTAACACTGTTGGATACCTCGAGAAAGAATTCGGGATCCATGATGGCAGCTGGAGACTCTACAGAGAACAAAAAGAGAATTATTTGACATTTAACTAATGATAATTAAAATCGAGAGTGAAAATTGAGATAAGAAAGGAAAACTATTGATTACGATAAATTAAATGATAGAAATAGGCCTTCTAATTAGTTAGAAACTTTTAATAAGGATTTAGAGAGCTAGTCTATCTATAACAGAGTTTGGATTTATAATCTATAGAATATAATTAATTAAAATTATTGCTAGTTAAAATCCTTACCTTTTATTTCTTGTTTTTAGTTAATTATTCCACTGGAGGTTTTCAATGATGATGATAGTTGTCTGAGTATGGGTGCCCAAAATAAATAATGTCCGGGGATCTCTTTTTCCGTGTGGTTAAAAGTATGAATGGTTCTAAAGATCCAAGTTCAGCAACCTATTTTTAGAAATTTTCTTATCCGAAGGAATCTTTTTGTCTTGTAAATCCTAGGGTCGCTGTGAAAAGGTAGTGTTGTGGTATAATAAAATGGACCTTTCCTTGAAAAAAAATGTAAAAGCATGAAGGTCGTTTTAATTATAAAGAATACTTAATTTGTATTTTTATAAAGCAAAATGTAATACCTTCAAAAATTTGTACAAGCCTTCAGCGAAGAAAGTTCTTCAACCAGGCACAAAAGTTTATAATAGTCTTCCGTTTCCGTACCCCGCAATCTCCATACTTAAAGTATACGTGGACTAATCATAATTTATATTTTGATAACACGAGCTTCCACCAGCTTACACTCGTGTCATAAAAATCGATAACCTACTGTCAAAACAAAAACTAAGAAAACAAATAATTATAAAACTTTTCCATTTGCAATATTCACAGCAATATTTACGATTGACCACAAGAAATTCTAATCTTATTTCAGTATTGGGCAAAGGAAATTTTCACATGAAATTCAGATTTTTAGCTGTAACAATTATAAAAAGAAAGCGCAAGCGTCTTTTCTTTTTTTGATTGGATTTAACTAAGCAAATAATTTATTATTCATTAAATAATCGATTCATTGAACTTTTGCTGTTGTATATCGTCACTTATCTGAAAGTAAGCAAACACTTCATTAACATCATTAAAATGATTAATTATCCAAAAAAAAAATTTTTTAACCACATTAAACACATTTTTTTCATTTACGAATCAGAATAAAAAAAGACAATTTAAGTTAATAACGCTACATTTTCAAAAAAACAAACTGCTAATACAAAAGTGCAAAGAAAAATAATGTCAAAAACTTAAAATTCTAAATGATGAATTTTGAGAGCAATTTTATTATTTTTAAAATGGAATCTTCTTTTTCTAAATTTTTTAAATCAAAATAATTGTTTTAAATTCAAAAAAATTCAGTAAGAAAAAAATGTTTTGCGAAATATTAAGTAACCAGTTCAAAATGTAATACAATATATAACCTGCGTAGCTGAATGGAGATATAATACTTGTTTGCACAATTACTTTATAAAATAAATAAAATTATTGTAGTTTTCCAATTTGCCATAACATAAAAACAATGAAACTGGCTTTGGACGTCATTAATTTCAATTACTTATTTCTCGGTAAGCTTATAAAATATTTATGAATGACTGAATCCGTTAAGGCCATCAAGAATTCCTCCGAGTTCAAATTACAACAAGAATAAAAAATATTGATTAGAGTTTTGTGCTTGTAGAGTTACTTCTATTGGTCATTTCTTAGAAAAAAAAACTTAAGAGATTTTTATTAAAAATTTCAAGTTCGGTAATGTGTAAATTATTAACTTCTAAAAATTTCCCAGAACCTTCATAATATATTTAAATTCATGGGGGTCATAGGCGCTTTCTAATTTGACCTTAAGTGTTAACCCTTACAATAGCAAAGGAACCCCGAGAAATATTTAAAAGATACAGTTTAAGTTAATCCCCAAAGTAAAAGAATGAATAACTACATAATCTTAACACCCCTTTTCCTTTCTTAACAATTGAATGGAAGATCTTTAACTTCAAAACAACGTCGTCGTCATCCAATGGGTTAGGTAAGGTGGACAAGTTTTTGTTTACAAGATGAGGTGCCCGAGTCGCTTGTTTTTTGGCACGTAGTAAAGTGAGACCTATCAATTTTCCAATTCTGGAAGCAGTCTAAATGCAATTATCGCAATTCAAAAACTTCGATCCCACGCTTGGAATCTACTCATAGTTCATTTGTATCTTAAACAATCAACATCTCTTGCCGGTGAATATAATACACACTCTACGTGTCTTAACAATAAGCATCATCAGTGCTGATCACAACCAAGCGTCATAGTTTTACAAACTATTTCAATAAAAGTGCTAAATTTAGTCTAAAGGACAAAAACCAAAATGTATAACTCAACAGTTGACGATGTCTTCATTGAGGATCAAGTCTCATATATTAAAACCTTTGATTGGGAATATGTCAATTTAACCCAATGTCGTCGTTGGATGGAAAGAAATTGGACTCTAAGCGTCTACGCTTCTATCGTATATATTTGCCTTATTTTCATGGGTCAAGTCTGGATGAGGAATAGAGAACCATTCAAACTCCGAAAATTACTCGTAGCATGGAATATAGGTCTTGCTGCATTTTCAATCTTTGGATTTCTACGTACAGTTCCAGAATTAATTTACATTACACAAGAATATGGCTACCATTTTAGCATTTGCTCAAGGTAAGACATTTAAAATAGTTATTACTAAGTTAATAACCCATAGTTATTAAGATTACTAACAAATTCACGTTATTCACAATCTTATACAAAGTTTAAACAGGAGTCATCATAATTACGCAACAGCATTTTGGGGATGGATGATGGCTTGGTCTAAAATGGTGGAACTTGGTGATACTGCCTTTATCGTGCTTAGGAAACAACCCCTTATTTTCTTACACTGGTAAGTAAAAAATAAAACTTGTTATACTTTATTTTAGAATTTCTTACTAATCTTATTCATAATCATTAGAATTGAATTATTTTCATATAAACTTTTTATTTTAATCCCGGACTTTTAAACTGCCCAATCCAGTACTTATGTAAATTTATTTGATTATTAGGTATCATCATATCTCTGTACTCGTTTACACCTGGGTAAATTATATCGACTATGACCCACCTCTACGATATTTCATGACAATTAACCTCTTCGTCCATGGTCTCATGTATTCATATTACGCCCTAAAGGTAAATCCACATAATCCTTATATAACAAAATCAGATTTAAATATTCCTTACTAATTAAACTGAATTAATTATAGGCAATGCAAATAAAAGTCCCACGAAGTCTTGCAATGACAATAACCTGTCTTCAATTGAGTCAAATGGTAGTAGGACTCACTATAAATATATATTCCGTCTGGATTAAAGGTAAGGTGTTAATTAAAAGTTTATTATTGTAACTTTCTCCTTATTTTTTATTTCAATTTTAATATTTTAGCAGTCAAAGGCCAATCCTGTGACCGAAATTACGAAAGCATTTATACAGCTCTCGGAATGTACGCTTCTTACTTCATCCTTTTCTCACACTTCTTCTATCGTGCATACTTTATTACACCTACAAAGAAGAAATTAGCATAGGAATATTAACATCAAAAGTTTCTATTAGCGATATTATTAATAGTTGAGATATTAGGTTAATACATATCATCACATGAAGTTCAAGTAGCACATGTAAGGAATTGAGAATTGTGATATAAGGATTAATTTTGAACGTAATTTCTTACTTGGAAGATTGTAATAATTATAGGAGGGGTAGGTTGAGGTGCTCCACCAAAACATTCATTTTGTAATTACCATTAACTTAACGCGTCTTAATAATTTTAAGTAAAATACTCGACCTTCATAATACGAGACAGGAAACTTTTTGCAGTTGTGATTGGATTTTAATCTTTCAAATCAGGCATAATTTGTATTACTTTTACTTTTTTTCTTCTTGTTTTTGTTTACTTCCTTTTCAAGTAAGAGGGTATAAATCTGTAAATATGTCAAGGTCCCCTTCCTTAAAATTGTCAACCCTTTTTTCAAGCAATACCCTCATTAAGATGCTGGAGCTCCAAGGCTAGCAAAATATATACCCTCGTCTGTCATTTTCACGACTATTGTTCCTTCTTCCCATTTTTATGAAAACTAAAGATAGACTTAAATGTGGGCATGAAAAATCTATTGTTTTTGTAACCTTCAACTTATTTTTTTGTACAAAATAGATTTATTTTTGCAGATATTGTTTAAGAAACAGGTTAATACTTTTAAATTGTTAATTGAGGACGTTGAATAATTTAGTAACGTCGCTACTGGAAAAACCGGTCTAATATTGCAATTTCCATTGTATAATACCTTGGATTCATTGTCCATTCCAAAGAAAAATAACAACATCATCGTCGTCAAAATTATTTTTATCAGTTAAAGATATGATTATTGGCTTCCTTAACTTTTTAATTAATAGTTTCAGGTGAATAGGATAATGTATATTTAATCCTTTACTGAATTTATTGTGTACTGATTCTTGAACGTATTTAATGAAGATTGTGTATTTATAATTTTACAAAATCACGGCCAAGGCTCAAACTTATTGTATTTAATTCACGTTTTAAATATTATATGTACAATTTTTTGTAAATGAGTTGATCACAAATGACGTATGTAAGATCATCTCTTGAATATAATGGAATTAAATAAATGATTCCTATTATAACTTAAAATTTCCTGGCTTATCCTTTGTTTATTGTTGCAAAGTCATCACTTTTATTCACACGTGAAATTTTATCAAGATGTTAATAAGGAAATTATTACATCAACACTTATCGTTATCATAATAAAGAATTAAAATTAAACATTTAAATTAATTCAAATCTCTTGTTAAAAGGACGCCCATCCGGGTCTTGAATCTTGAATTTATACTCAAAATACGAAAAATAAGTCAAGGTGTTTTGATTGTTTATCAGTCGATTATGTTTAAGGAAATTAAATAAGTTAAATATGAAAAGGTTACCCCAAAATCTCGTGAAACTTGTCTCTAATAATCTTTGAATTTCACATAAAAAAAATTGAAAAATCATTAAGAAACTTTAGGTAAAAATTATAATCTAAATTATAATATTTAAAGAAAAAATGTTTCAAATCTGTGCGAATTATTTCACAGGAAAGGATATAATTCTCATTGCTTAAATTTTCTGAAAAAACGATCAGCTGAATCAATTAACTGGAAATTGGACAGAAAATTTCTGCTTTGAAGTAATTTTTTGCTGTGAGATTATTTGAACAAATTGTTTGACGTAAAATTATTTTTACTTTTGGGATTCTTAAAAAAATTTAGGGTAAAAATCCCTTAAACGTCTCGCATGCAGTTAGTTTTGGTGTCAAGGTTAAATTGAAGAGTTGAATTTAGGGAATTACTTTTATGGTGACTTGACTAGAACTTGAAATGCATATTAATTTTGGTTCCTCTTCCCATTATTAATGCGTCAAAATACGTTTGAATCAGACCTATATTGTGATTAATCCCATGAATCAGTCTAATTTGGATTGCTTAACAGTTTTATAACTGTGACAGTTATTGAAATAAGGTGTTATTGAAATAATAAACAGAAAAGCTCATATTAATTGCATATTCAAAAATTAGGGTACATGAGTCGTCTCTGTACATTTGTAATAGAGATAAATTAAGATAGTACAGTACAACCATAAAAACTAATAAGAACTCAATGTTAAATCATGAAAATCCAGTTGGCCATGTGGTGGACATGCCAAAAATTCTTAAATGCTGGTTATTGTATTTCCGTTAGAATAATTAAACTTATATTTACACATTAAATTTTTTATATAACGAAGAGGTCATCTTCTCTAGTGAGTCCAATGTTTTATTAATATTAATTTTTAATTGAAATTCAACTTATCGGAAGGAAATCCGTTCAATTTGTTTACTT
>JAQGCN010000444.1:0-21594 GCA_034699725.1 Friesea truncata
AAAAAAAACGATTTAAAACGGAAGTACAAGTATCCAAGATGGTTGTTAGGTTGGAAGTACAAGTATTCAGCACAAAATGTACAAGCATTCAATACAACAAAATGGAAGAGATGGGTCAACAATAAGATGGAAGAAAGGGGATGGTACAAAATGAAATGGATGACAACAAAATGGAAGAAAGAGGATGGAACAAAATGAAATGGGTCGGTATGAGATGGGGGTGGGGATGGTAGTTGGCCTGTGGTACACCTTAACTGACATCTACATTTTACTTCTCCTTGACGTTGTATACGTTCTAAATCTTCCTCCTGTTCTTGACATTGGTATCTCTAATTTCATTTTATAATGTACCACATTATTTTATTCCATGCTAAAATTTTATTAATTAATACCCCGGATCTTCTCAATCCTCCACCTTGAAGTGCTCTCGTAGTTGGATCTGCTGCTACTGATGATGCTGAATGTGATCCTTCAGAAGTATTTCCGGTGTCATTCGATTGCCCAATCACAACAAAGATCCACAGACTGAAAAAGAGCAGTAGGATTTTCATGTTGGAATGTTTAAAGTTTAACTTCATGATAGAAAGTATTGTTGTAAACCAGTGTACATGAAGACAGATTCGAGCATTCGATGACGTCAATTCAAGGAAATCCAAACGGATTTAAGGTAAATATTAATCATGGAATCGCACATAAGTGATAAGAGTGCAAGTGTAAACAAAGGAAAAGTCGTAATGTAATTAGCATTTATTGCTCTTCGGTATTAAATCAAGGAACCCTTCTTTGTATTTAATTAATTCGAATATAACAAGGCTTACGTCAGTTGTACAATTCCATTGAAATACATATTAATTTATTGAATTAAGCGATGAATAATCTTTGATCTACTGAGAATAGTAATAACTATTTTCACTAGTGAAAGTAAGACAATTCTCACTAGTGAAAGCAGTTGAGACGATTTTCACTAGTGAAAGTACTAGAGACGACTAAGCTCTACAAGCTATACCTAATTACTAAACTTCGTCGGTTTGCATAATACTGACTATTGTACGGTTTATTTTTTTAAAGGTCGAAAAATTAAATTGAAAAGATTTTTAAATCAAGGTGTCCAAATAAATAACCAAATTAAAATTTTGACCATCACCTCTTGTAAGGCAATACAATATAAGAAATAATATAATATACATAGATGAATGAATATAAAAAAATATCAATTCTTATAAAATATTCTTACCTAATGTACTATACACCCAAACATCATAAACACCCGAAGTCCGTGTGTATCCTTCTTCTACTGATGTAATTCTAAATTAATTAATTAATTAATATTAATTCTAAATATACATTTTAAAGATATACCTTATTCTATTTCTATCCACTTCGTACGAAAGTGAAATATTTGGTTTAGGATATCCACCGATTGCCCAACATGTTACATTTATCTGATTCTCTCCAACATCAGAATTAACTTTTAATTCATATTCCTTTGGTTTTGCTGGATGAAATATAAAGTACTAATTCATTTTGAATTAATTTATAAGCATAACCATAATTTAAGACTTACAATATACAATTATTTCAGAACTTTCAGTCGCATGGCCCTAAAAATTGATTTTCCGCTTTTAGAAATAATTAATGTTAAGAGTTAGTAATTTTTAGCCGCAGACAGCGTAGCTGGAAAGGCTTATGGTTTTACTAATGCCGTCCGGCCGGCCTTCCGTCCGCACTTTTTTTGAAATTTTTTTTGCAATTTTTAATTTTTTTCAAAACATTATTTTTCAAAAAATTTTTTTTTTCCTTTTGTTCAAATTCTGTTATTCTTTTCATTTTCATTTACGTTTGGTTTTAATATTTTTTGTTACAAATTCATGGCTTTGCAGCCCAACTACAATCTGTCTGCGGGTTCTACGGATTTACTACGTATTTTTAATTATATTACTCACTGCTGATGTTGAAATATCACATGTATATTTTCCACTAAAATCAGTAGTCGGATTTGATATTTTTAGTGCTCTATATTTTTCCCAAGGTACATCTGAAGGACTATAATTCATATCCATTCTTTGATTAAGAAATCCAAAGGATTTCCTTGATTGAGCTTCTGGTATCCATGTATATATTATTTTAACATCATTCCATATCCAATTTACAACAAGAATATTTGTATTATTATCTCTTAATTTATATTCACAGTCCATTATTATATATTCTTCAGTTCCATTCTCAACAGAATGAGGTACGACAAGATTTGTTATTGTAACATTCTTAAATTTCTCATCGGATATATGTCCATCCGTTTTACCTGTCCCAAATTAATTCAATGAATTCATTAATCTCTTTCCATTTTTCATTATCAATAATATCATGACACTACACACCTGCTCTTGACCCTTGCGCATTCGACACGCTTCTCAGACACTGCGAAAAAAATAATGAAAACTGTAACATCTCGTTAAGAAAAGTTCAAAATAATATTAATTTTTTTGTTATACTATTTTTCGTTAAATATTCTCTGAAAATCGCAATTCTAAAAAAAAATTCCCAAAAAGGAGTGGAGTGTCATGATTAAGATGTCAGTCATTTCCGTCTATGACTCATGAATTGATAGAAATAAAAAATGCTTACCAGAATATATTAAAAGTCCAATAAATATTTGAAGTGTCCATTTGCAACTTCTCTCTTCAGTTTTCATTTAAAATTGAAGTTGACAGTTTCACATCTTTAAAAAGAAATATAAAAAATAATTGGTTATGAGTTTTTATAAATTAGAAATTGTAAAAATAAATTCTGGATATGATTTGTGCTCTTAATACTTTAATTGTTGAATATGAACTGACTCTTTTGTTTTAAGATCCCTTTTGTTTCTAAACTTTATTTTTCGTTACAGTTGAAGGGAAATGAAGGATGCTTAAAGTTCCGCATGTTGATTTCCGCAGGAGTTTACGACATTAATCCATAAAAAATAAACCTATGATATATTCTTAATAATAATAAAATGTAATTTACCCAATGAAAGTGTTGTCTAAGATTCTGATCTAAAAATTCTAAAAAAACAAGAGGATCGGAGGTTGATGCCAAATAGAACAAATCCCAAAACCCATCCATAACTGTCTATGCTTATTTTTAGATTATTTTATCATCCCTTCTTCATCTCTCAAAATTTTAAACGAGATTCCTTTCCAATATTATACCCAAAAATAATATCCTACTCTTATGCGATGAATAGTCATAAGTTTATTATTATTCAACATCAAAAATACTTCAGTGGAACCAAAATCTATTTACAAAATTCCCACATATGAATTCATTTAAGTGATTTTTTATACATTTTCAATCAATGAGATTTACGGCGATGATAACTTCCTCCTCCCCGGCTTTCCAAAGATTCATTGTCATTAAAAACTGGCCCGTTTCTAACGCGAGCTACTTGGAGTACACGAAAGTTCCCTTTTTTTGCCTTGGTACGACCAGGTGGGATCGGAATACTAAAAGTTAAAACAAAATTCAATTGACTTTAACTTCTCTAAATAAAATAATGGACATGCTTCTGCTTTTCCTTACAATGGAATGTTGTTCCTGAGAATTGTTTCAGTTGGATTATATCCTGGTTGATTTGGAAGGACAGTTTTGGGCTCAGTGTCCCAATCCTCCGTTGTTATTTTCATCGTCATCCTTCTTACTTTACGGGTACGGCTTCGGCTACGTCTACGTGAACTGTTGAAATCTTCTTGCTCTAAATCATCTGTCACCATATGGGTTAAACGTTCTTTTGCCCTGTCCTCTTCATGTGTAATTTTATTAAAACTGTTATTAGAAACGCTTTGTAAGTTCAAATCTAAAAGCAGTTACCAAATTGTTAAGGATTTCAGAGGTTAAAAAAGCATTATGATTTTTTACTTGGTTTGAACAATGTTTCCGGAATATGGTCCATGTAAATTGATTCATCTCCACGTCGATCTGGACAGAAACGCTCATGACTTGGAAGTAAGGAAATTTGAAGGTGGTGTCCATTGTTCCATTTGCATATACCAATAGTGATAGGGATGTTTCTTGCAGCACATTCTTTTAAATAGTTGCTCCTACATTTGCAAAGATGACGGATCCATCGCTGTTCACTAATTTAAAAAAAAACACGATATTGTCAATTGTTATAAATAACTATTTAAAGTAGAAAGAATAGCTTTGACTCAAGAAAGTAGCTCGCTTAAATTTCAAGCCAGTCGCTTTGTCACTTTCTCGTTGTCAAAGAACTCTAGCGCTGACTTACAGAATCAAATGACTCTTCTGGTATGGACACTCGAGCAGTTTATCCCCAGGTGCTAAACAGTAGTTTATTCTTTTGTCAATTTCTATTTTGATTTCAGATTCTTCTTGTTTTGGACGCTTGAATTGAATTGGATGAGTTTCTGGTGTGTTTGGATTAGGATGAGGTGCGAAAGAGCTGAAATCTCCCCAGTAGTCAAGACAGTCACTTCTACGCTTCATCTTTTCTTCATTTGGACTTTTGAGAATCTTGAAAAGTAAATGTTACTGTTGAGTTAATTGATGACGAAGATAAAAAGAATCAAAAAGAAGAAAGAAAAATCAATCCGTCAAACCAATCAGTAGCAAGCAAGTTAAAAGGATAGAAATTGATTGATGAAGGTTGAATGAATGAAATTTGACCTGAAAAACAACAACCACCAAGACCAACGCAAACAGACACGACGACACGACACAAGAAAAAATGAACCCATGATCATAAGTCGACCGCTGACGACGCGACGCTATTCAATTTCATGTGATTACAAACACCGCCAAAATAATTCAAATCTAAAATACTTTTTGTTTATTTTTGTGATTTTTTAAAAAATTATTTTACATAAATTACATTCATTCAATATTTCAATATACCACCATGCACAAAGACAAACAAACTAAATAGACGCTCCTAAATCCTACTTTGTTATTTACGGGAGTATTATTGTAAAACGAGTGACTCATTATGTCTTCTACAGACAAGTATAAAGAAGGAGATCGCGTATTTGCCAAAATGAAAGGATATCCTGCCTGGCCGGCTGTTGTAAGTAAAACTTTGGACAAAAGATGAATTTATGAAAATATAATTGTTAATTTGAATATGATTCAACTGCTAGATTCAAAATAGATGCCCAGGGAAAGTGGAAGCTTACAATGTATATTTTTATGGTACTTATGAGTCGTAAGTTATAAATAAGTTAGAATTAATAAAATACCATCTAACTTTCTAAATTTCAACTTAACTTTTAGAGCAAAAGTAAGACCAGATTGTATATACGCTTATAACGATGAGACAAAAGCGAGATATGGGAAAGCGCAACGAAAAAGCCAAGCACGGTTTAAAGAAGCGATGTCAGAGATTGAAAACAATGTAGAAATTAAACCAGTTGACCCAGATTCAGAGGCTGCGTTAGCTCCAGTTAGCCCTCAAGTGAAAGTAAGAAAACATTTAATACTAGTATTAAATTGTTATATTGTTATGTTTTTTCTTAATATTAGGAGGAACCAATTGAAGAAGACGATAGAGAATTGGTAATTGATGAGAGTCCACCGCCTCCTATTCTTAAAAAAGAAGGTAAATTACCAGTTATGCCAACTTTGAAGAAGGCACCGGTCAAGAAAGAGAAACCAGTTCCTGTACTTGATCTGGCTGAAAATATTGAGGTAGCTGAGGAACCAAAACCAATGGTAATTTATTTTTAGTTATTATTTACAAAAACCCATTCAATGTATTATGCTTTTTCCAGGATTCAATGACTGCACCCACCATTTCTGTGCCTCCTGCACCTACTAAGCAGGCGAGGAGAAAATCTGTCAAGAGGGATTCTATATCCTTAAATCCAGGAACTCCTCCAGAGTCAACTACCCCAATCGTACCACAGCCTGAGCTCGTTAGTAGAAGTGGAAGGAAAATCAAACCAAAGAGATTTGCAGATGACGAAGTCCAATTTGGAGGAAGAGGTTCTGAAGAAGGAAAATCCGGAGATGCAACTCCAGCCAAAAGGGCTAAGAGAACTAGTTCAAGTGGAGTAAAAGGGACAGCTTCTCTCTCGCCATCAGTACCAACAACAGCACCACTTCCATCTCCTGTTGTCAATGTGAATACTCAATTGAAAATTAATTGATATTATAGAATAATCGTGTAAATTGTGTTTCTAGAAGGAAGATGCTGTTGCCGGAACTTCAAATCCAATGTTGGATAAGCCAACTGCAATAGCTAAACGAGCTCCAACATCGGATAGACCAGTCCTTACAGCTAAACGAAATCTAAAAAAGAAGACTACAACAAACTCTGCTAATGCTCCAGCTAAGCTGTCTAATGTACAAAGCACCGGCCTACCTGCTGTGGTTCCTTCTCGTCCTCCGCCTCCTCTGATTCCCATCATGCCTAATCTCATTCCAGCCCCTGCATCACCTCCACATTCAATTCAATCTGATGATATTAAGTTCCAACCAGCTCCAAGTCCAAAGTCTGATGAAGTTGACGAGAAGTCTGAAGTAACAGATGTAAAACCCAAGATCGAAGAAGGAAAACACGATCAGGAATTATCTGATAGATCTGAAGAACTCAAGTTTGAAATGGCGGAGACTGATGACGAAGGGACAGAAAAGGAGAATAATGTTGGAGATGAAATACCAGGAACATTTGAAAATGGGGTTGCAGAACACTATTTAGGTAATTTATAATTCTTAAATTAAAAGCTATGTATTGAAATGAATTTGATTTTTTAGACGAAGCTCCAATTATGCCTAAGCGAATGAAGGTGGATCTGAAGAGTGGATCGGCAAGTGTGGTACTAAGTTTTAATCATGAGCGACCTCATTTCTATAGGGTAAGGATTGGATTTTTATTCTTTATGTACGTATATTATTTAAAACACGTTTAAAAATCCAACCCTTTCCTATCACAATTCATTATGTAAACTTTAAAAAAATTATGTTTAATTTATTTAGAATGATATGAGCAGTCTTGAATATGACATGGCTACTGCACGAAGCGTTCTTCAAACAAAAACTCAATTAGAAGTAAGCGAGACATTGTTTCTAAAAACCGTAGTTGATTCAATTCCAGTGGGAGACGTAGAAGAAGAGAATAAAATGGTTAGTATTAATGATGCAAAGAGTCGACAAGAAAAAATACACAAGAAAATAGCGTAAGACAATTAAATTGAGTTACTAAGAAGTAAAATACTGAAAATTTAATTTTGAAATTAGACAATTACGAATGGAGGGTGAGATTGTAGAAATAATTGGAGAGCTTATAGGATGTTTAGGAATGAAAAGTTCAAACGCAGATCGAGCATTGGAGCTTTTGGATAGACTAGGAAGTCGTACTGATATAAACCCATTAGCACTCAAGAAAAATTCTGAAGTTGTTGACGTAATTCGAAAGGTACTAACAACAAGCACCCTAATTAGAAATTGAACATTATTTTTTAAAATGATCATAATTAATAATTTTAGGTACAAAATTATCATGGAAATCCCAACGAATGGAATCTACCACAAACTCAACTTGTAAGTACTTTTCTACTGATTTTTGGACTCTGATTTATTTATCTTTTGTTTTGTAGGAAGAGTTTCATGTAAAAGCTGAAATGATCCGTGAGAAAGGGAGTAGTATTTACCAAAGTTTTAAACAACTCTTCACTACAAATGCTGCTAAACCATTTTATGATATTTTTAACGAAGAGAAAAGAAAATTTAATGAAGCTGTAGAAGGGATTTCTGAGACTACAGTATTAGGATTAGTTGAAGATCCAACAGTTAAGATTGTTGAAAACGATGGAATAGAAGCTTAAGTGCTCTACATGATGTAATACATTCCATTGTAAAACCACATAACGTCATCTTATAATTAATTTAAAACTTCAAAAGTTACTTTTGAATTTTTGATTTGTTACTTTTGATTGTTTTTGATTAGAGAATGAGATTGTTAATCTCAATAATTAATTGTTGTATATCACCATCTTTACTCCTTAAATTTATCAATTCATCACAGTTAGAATCACAAATATTAAATACTTTGTTTGATTTCATAGTGGATTAGAAAATGTTTAACAGATACGTAATTGAACTGCAATTGTTTGAAGTTGAGGGATGTTATGTGACCTTTTTCGACGAAAAAATACTTGAGATAGAAGGACATTGATACGGGAAATGTTAGATATGATTTAGATTGGATTTTGCAATATTTGATCTATAATTAATGTAGGATGGGCAATGCCCAGTCGAGTTGACATCTGGATTTAATAATATTAATTTCAAATTATTATCTAAAATTCTTTAATTAATGGACAAACTTCCCCACTTCAAAAAATTAAACTTCAAAATTATTTTAAGGATAATGATAAGAATCCATCCTATTATTTAAACCACGTATTTATGGTTCAAGCGTCGCATTTCTTTCCAACATTTCATTTGAGTAGACGTTTAACGTTTTCTTAAAAAAAAATAGACCATGAATGCTGGACTCGTTGTCGTATTACTATGCATTGGGTTTGCATACAGTGGAACAGTTAAACAAACACTTGGAGAAGGTCCATCTTGTCCAATAGACGATCCATTACAAGTTGATGCTGGTAACATTAATATTACACTTGGAGAATTAGATGGTGACACATTGATTCTTCACATCAAGAAAGGAAGCAAGCATGGGTAAGGATTTTTCATTATAAAATTAATTATAAATTAAAAATGTTAAATTAACTTAAATTTTTATAGTGGAGCTGTGGCTACTGGACTGAGTGGTTTGTCGTACGAGTATAAATTGAATTTAGTAACTCTTACTATCACAGCTAAAGCTAAAATTCCAAACGAAGTATGCATCAAAGGAGATTCATATTCAGCCGATGGATCTGCTGATGTCACACCATTCTCTAAAAGTATTTTTCCATCTGGAGATTTTAAAGGCACTGGAAAATTCCAAGCTTGTGCATCAAACTTTGCTGTAGAGGGTTCTGCTCGCATATTTGTCAATTTAATTACTGGAAAAATCTCCCTCTCCAAACTTGAACTTAAACATTTTTCCTTCGATAAAGTTTCAGTAAATCTTGAAGGATTTACTGCTGACGGAACAACTATTGATTGGGCTGATTGGAGTGAAAACTTCAAAACAAGATTTGACTCTGAATTCGCTCAAGTTGGAGATCAATTCATTGAACGTGTTCGAAAAACTGCAAACTTCCATTTGAAAGAACTCACACTTAAAGACCTCATCGAAATCATCGAGGGAGGAGACAAACCAGAACCATGCAAATAAACTGTCGCCATTTAATGTTAACCTCATCGCCAATTTCTTATTTTCTTCGAAAATCTTTCTAACGTTTAAAATGTCAAAATAAATTATTTTTACTATGAAATGTTTTCCTAAAATTTTTATTAGCGATCTGAAGATAATATATGAATAAATGATTAAATACGAATCTGTAACACATTAAATATTACATGTCGCTCTGTCTGGTGTTGTTGGATTGGAAGGTGGAGATTGAATTTAGCTTAAATGATAATTTTTAAGTTATTCACTTAAATTGTTTTTCTAAAGATTTCATTTCCGGGACAGCAACAACAATTAACTTTGGGAATCCTTTGGGAGTGTTGTATTGTGAACTGTTGATAAATATTGTTCATTAAGATTTAAGGACAGCAAAAACAAATGCTTGGGAATCCTTTGCGTTGATTTTTGTATTATGAGGAGGATCACTGTAAACAATCGCTTGCTCCAAATTGCTCACTTTTAAAAAATCGTTCCAACCTTTCTCTCCATCGAGGTCGAGTTGGGATATTAGGAAAGATTTTGGCACGGTCTGACGATAACTGTACATTATTATAATAAAAATTATTCAATTAGACATCAAAATCAAAATAGAAATTCAAACCCATACACATTCACTCAGAACACAAAAAAAGTTAGCAGCAGTTTTTTCTGAATTCAAACAGATAATTGAACTTAGTCTTACCTCCCTGAATTCAGTTAAAAAGCATTGTTAAAAGCTAAGAAAAGTTAAATTTACATTCATTCATACTTTCCACTTTTCTTACTTAAAAAATAATAATCCCCCTCCCCCTTTCTTTTTTTTTATAAGATTAAATAATTAATTATGATTTGATTAAAATGAATGTAAGGAAAGAAGGAATAAAGGTTTGTTAAGGATTTTTAAATGATTATGATCTTACGATTTGAGGATCTTTTTCAGTGCAAGCTTTCGCTCTCTATTCATAAACCAATCAATTAAATACCCCGACATTTTAGGACTCTCTTTCCTGAGTTTAAAAAATTGAGAGTAATTTCCAATGGCCCAAGCCGAATGAATACGGAGAGCATGAGCAATACATTCATCCTCTTTCTCCGCATCACTCAAACTTCCTAACACAGTACCGAGATCTAAATAACAAAAAAATACATTAGTTTTGTTATGTTGGTGTTGTATTAAAAATATATTTACCAAGAGTACTCGCTGTGAAAATGTAGTAGAAGATTCTATAGGCCATGAACTCTAGTTGATTATCTTTACCCGATTTTACTGAATCATAGAGTTGAACTAATTGAGACTGACATTGATTAAACTCTTCATGATCTCCTTTCTCGAGAGCAATCCTAGCATGAGTTTCATAAACTAGAATAGTGAAGGAGTCCCTTACTCTTTGTACGGTGAGATCCTGTCGTATGGCTTTCAATTGATCACAAGTATAACGATAATCCTCAGATTCCTTCCACTTATCACAGACCATTTTAAGGGATTTCTTAAGAATGTGGACTGGACGAATAGTAGATGGATCTGGAGCCTATATAATATATAATATATATAAAATACATAAGAGATATATAATATATCTATTATTAAACTTACTGTAGTTAATCTTAGGTACATCTTTTCAAGATCCATTGATGTACCCACGATTCTTGAATTCATATCCCACGAAGCAAGGGTTCTTCCTCCAATATACGAAGGAGTTGAGTCAATCGACCATGAAAGTGATGAATTGGAGGAATTCCCAACGAATCCACCAAGACGAGACTTCATGGAATTTTTGTTAGATGGAGATTTATGTTCTGAAAAATAATAATTTAATAAATTAACTCACACAACATTTAATAAAACTTTATTTAGACCTTACCATCTTTAGCAAATCTTGCAGCCCTTGCATTTAACCTTGCATTTGAATCTTCTGCAACTCCTCCCCCGATTGCTCCATACTCGCTGTAAAATTGTGATTCCGTTTTCTTATCCCTAAAAAATTCCAAATTGAAATTAAATTATAAAAGACAAGGGTTTTCTATCGAATATTAACAACTTACTTATTATTCTTCTTCCCATTCTTTCCCTTTTCTTTTTTTCCCATTTTCTTCTTTTTTCCATATTTGCTTCCAGAATTGTTTCTGAAAAAAATAAAAATATTTTAGAGTGAACCAGACAAGAGATAATAAATATTTTTTACCGTTTTCGTTTCTTGCTTCCGCGTGTATCCTCAGAAGAAGTTGATGATGATGATCTAGATCTTGAACGCGACCACGATCTGGAGTTTGACCTAAAACAATTCCTACCACGAATTCCCTTTCCCTTTGTTTGACGACTTTTGAAAGATTCACCACGAAACGGACTTGTTCTTGATCTCCCTCCTCGGCCACCTCGTCCTCTTCCACGACCTCCTGGAAATACATCCGGTTTTAAAGGTGTTCCTTTTACTGTACCTTCAATATTAATAAATTAAATTAATACCATTATTAAAAAATATTTTAAATAATTTCAATTTTACCTGGAATTGCTGCAGAGTATCCATTTCTCAATGATGAAGAAGTAGGAAGGCTGAGGCTATGAAATCATCAATTCATAAATTGTATTTATGTTGTGATAGATTGTAATGTATGTTGATTTTGATTTGATTTTTTATAATACTTACAACGGTAGTGGTTCCTTCGACCAGTCTTTTGTCCGAAATTCTCCTGATCGATAAGCAGCTTCAAGTTTCTTGCGTAGAAGTTCTTGCGCATGATCAGCCAAATCAGGATTAGTAGTAAAAACTGCAGTAAACCATTCCTCAGCGTATTTCCTAAACAATGGATATTATTTATATTATATTATATATTATATATATTATATTTATATTATTGGATTTTTATTTCATAATAAATAAAATAAATAAAAGAATGACGTACTTGAGTGATGGAGACCAATTTTCCACGTTGATACAAGCAGATTCGGCATCATCCTTCTTTTCAGCCTGGCCCTTAGTAGATAATGAGTTATTAAAATTAGAAGATGAAGGAACGTCAACGTTAGAAGTGGAAGCTCTGGCTGTTGCCCATGAGCTACCACTTGCAAGACCATATTTCACGCCTGACTCCTGTGGTTTTCCACCTTGATTTTTTACGCTATTTTGTATTTGAGTTGTATAAGGATCAGGAAGAGGCATCACCGTTCCTTCTAATGGAGCGATAGCGATTGGAGGCCCGAACCTGTTGACATGCTGTTTATTCCCAACCCCATCCCTAACATTATTATTACTATTATTTAACCCCCCTTGGCCTTGACTTTGGTTGTAGGTTGGTTTATTCTTTCGCCCTGTTGGATTCAAACTGAAGCGGATTGGTTTAGGACCTTCTATAGGATTCCTTGCTACGCGTTCCACGACCTCCACCTCCTCATTATTACCAGTCGTGTTAGTGTTCATTGAATTCCCCCAACTATTAGGATTGGATGCTGGAAAACGCGGTGGAGGTTGAGAGAAATTGTTGTAAAATGGTAGTGGTGGACGATAAGGATTCGGAGGGGGACGGGACATTGGATGACGAGGTTGTTGTTGCATCGATAATTGTGGAATAGGAGGTGGTGCAAAATTCGAACCTGAAGTGAAATTTAGACCACCTGAGCCAAGTTGGTTGTTTTGGTAAAAAGGAGGAGGTACTTGCCTATTGGAAATACATAAAACAATTAGACAGAGTTAAACAATCCAATTCAAACAGATTAAACAATAAACTTACGAATAAAAGTCAAAGACATAAGGGCTCCATGGGGCAGCAGAATTAGTAGACAATGCTAACTTTCTAGCATTAGCTGCAGCCTCATTTACATCCAAATCAGCTGTTGAATCTCCCATTATCATATGTTAGCTTTAACTTTACGTACGTTAATTATGACTTACCTAACTTACTAAACAAAACGAAACCTTAATACTTACTTATTACAATAAATAATATAACTTATCCTTTTTCTCTATTAATTCAGAAAGTAAATATTACATACAAGATAAGTTAACTGACATTTTAACTAAATTAATTAATTCTTTAGATTTATGAAAATTTAATTGATTTTCAAAGATCCCAAATTAAATTTAAAGGAAAAGTTTTGAATAACCTTGCGTTGTGTGGATTTAAGAATAAACTGAGATAACAACTGTTGCCTTGGAAATAATTTAATTTAAAACACCGTAAAAATTAAAGAAAACTTTTGAACAAAAATGAGCGAAAGATAAGAACTTTCGATTTCTTCCTTTTGTTTGTTTTTATGATGCATGTAAAGATAGAACCAGTTCTGCTATTTTTTTTACCGCTCGGCGCTAACAAAAATAGCCGGTTTCAGATGTTCAGTGCCGCAAAGTAGTATAAACGTCTCCAATTGATTAAGTTCATTGTTTTAAAGTAAAAATCAAGTAAAACAAAATATTTATAATTAAAATTTAATTAATTTTAATTTAATTGTTTTTTGCTGTTAGGAGTGAGTTGTCATCCCTTCATCATCTTCATCACTATCGGATTGATTATGTAAGTAAATTGATTTTATGTTATTGTGATGTGAAGATATGGAAAGCGTTAATTTAGTTACTACAAATTGATTAAATTGATTTTGTTAATTTTCATCTTCATCGTATATTTTAGATAATACAATGTCTCCCGTTGAAACAGGTTGAGTTCCATTAATAACTTTAGAGAAAATAATTTATCAATTAATGAATTAATCAATTGGAGACGTTTAAACTACTTTGCGGCACAGAACAGCTGGAACCGGCTATTTTGTTAGCGCCGGGCGGTAAAAAAAATAGCATAACCGGTTCTATCTTTACATGCATTTTTTATGAAGGAAGGTGATAAAGTGGGATGGGAATGGGAGTGTGTGAAGGGGGTGGTGTACAGACAAAAACCATTCGATTTCGACTCCCCCTTCTTCCTTTGAGTCAAATGGGTTGGGTTATACCAAGGGGCCCCACTTGGAAGTTTTTCAAAAAAAAAATTTCTGGATTTCGGCGTAAATATCCGATTCATGACATTTAAAGTCAATTGTGAAAAATTTTTGATTTTTTTTTTTTGAAAATTTTTCTAAGTTTAAAAAAAAAATTTTTTTTGTTTCCCCATAAGCGACAAAATGACCTTTATAAAAGTTGTTCAGAATTGTATTTTGAACAACTTTTTCCTGTAACATTTTCTTCTGTGATCCCACATTGTGGGATTAATCTACATGTTAGGTTTGCCTATTTTTACCTAACAGGTGAATTAATCCCACAATATGGGACCATATGTCAAAACGGCAGAGGGAAAAGTTGTTCAGAATTAAATTCTGGACAACTTTTATAAAGGTGATTTTGTCGCTTATGAGGAAACAAAAAAAAAAATTTTTTTTTAAACTTATAACTTTTTAAAAACTTTTAAAAAAAATATTTTTCAAAAATTTTTCACAATTGACTTTAAATGTCATGAATCGGATATTTACGCCGAAATCCAGAAATTTTTTTTTGAAAAACTTCCACATTCCAAGTGGGGCCCCTTGGTATAACCCAACCGTCAAATGCGTAATTTTTCAAAAAAGTAAAAAAGCGGGAATGTGGAATTTGAAAATTCAAAAACCAAATTTACGAAAAAGATATTTATTTGTTTTTTCAATTCAATTTGAATTAATTGAAGGAATTAAATTAAATTAATTTGTTAAAATTTAATAATTATAAAAGAAATTAACTTGGAACAGCATGGAACATGCACAACCTGGAAAACCCCAACGAGTGCCAAAGGTGGCTAAGGTAACGTATAAATACCTCACAAGACAAGAGAAACGTGGTTTATTTATAGTTTAGTTGGGTCGTATTTACATTATGTTTTAAATAAAAACTAGGTTAAGAATAAAGCTCCAGCAGAGATTCAAATTACTGCGGAACAGCTTTTGAGAGAAGCAAAGGAGAGAGACTTAGAAATCGTTGCTGCCCCACCCAAACAAAAAATCTCTGATCCAGAAGAATTAGCCGCATATCGTTTAAAAAAGCGAAAGGGATTTGAAGACAATATTCGTAAAAATCGGTATGCCTTACATTACATCTAATCTATTTTTAAAAATTTAATCTGTAGTAAATTATTATCCTTTATTTAGTATGGTGATTGGGAATTGGTTGAAATATGCAGCATGGGAGGAATCACAAGGAGAAATACAACGTGCTCGAAGTGTTTACGAGAGAGCCTTGGATGTGGATCATCGAAATATTACATTATGGCTACGATATGCAGAAATGGAAATGAGATGCCGTCAAGTAAATATTATAGATTTGATTTGTTTATATCCCATGCAACAACTTATTATTATTTTACATCCAGGTAAACCATGCGAGGAATTTGTGGGACAGAGCTATTACGGTTATGCCAAGGGTGAACCAATTTTGGTATAAATACACTTATATGGAAGAAATGCTCGGTAATGTTGCAGGCTGCAGACAAGTTTTTGAACGATGGATGGAATGGCACCCTCATGAACAAGCATGGCAAACTTACATAAATTTCGAACTTCGATACAAAGAAATCGACAGAGCTCGATCAATTTATGAGCGTTTTGTCTATACACATCCAGATGTTGGACATTGGATCAAATATGCACGATTTGAAGAGAAACATGGATACATTCGATCAGCTCGTAAAGTTTATGAAAGAGCGGTAGAATTCTATGGTGAAGATTTTATGGAAGAAAAACTTTTTGTTGCTTTTGCAAAGTTTGAAGAGAATCAGCGTGAGGTAATTTTAAATTAAAATCATCTAATTCATTCATTCATTTTAATTCACGACTTTACTATAACTTACACATTTGTGTGAATTTTTTATTTAGCATGAGCGAGCCCGTGTAATTTATAAGTATGCATTAGAGCATATTCCCAAGGAGAAGTCACAAGATCTTTACAAAGCTTACACTATTCACGAGAAAAAATATGGTGATCGAACAGGAATTGAAAGTGTAATAACATCCAAGCGCCGACTTCAATACGAAGAGAAAATTAATGAAAATCCTTTAGATTATGATACGTGGTTCGATCTTCTTAAACTTTTAGAGACTGCTGATGAAGTAGATGCAGAACTTGTACGTGATACTTACGAGAAAGCTATTTCACATGTTCCTCCGTCACCGGTACATAGCCATATCCAACTTTTACTTAATACTTAAACTGAATTATGCTTTCTAGGAAAAAATACATTGGAGGCGCTACATCTACTTGTGGATAAATTACGCCCTGTTTGAAGAAATGCAACTAGGAGACGTTGACAGAACACGACAAGTTTACAAAGCATGCTTGGACTTAATACCACATAAATCATTTACCTTTGCTAAAGTATGGCTACTTTACGCTTATTTCGAAGTGAGACAAAAAAATCTCCCGCAAGCTCGTAAGGCAATGGTAAGTTATTTTTAAAATTATTTTTTAAAAACGTAGTTTTTTAAAAGTTTGTCATGTTTTCTTTACTTTTAAGGGTTCAGCCATAGGTATCTGTCCAAAAGATAAACTTTTCCGTGGTTACATTGACTTGGAAATTCAATTACGTGAATTTGAGCGTGTTAGAATCTTATACCAGAAATTCTTAGAATTTGGCCCTGAAAACTGTACTGCTTGGCTTAAGTTTGCAGAATTGGAAGTACTTTTAGATGAATTAGAAAGAGCAAGAGCCATTTACGAATTAGCCGTAGCTCAAACGAGACTTGACATGCCTGAAATCCTATGGAAGACTTATATTGATTTTGAAATTGAACATGGAGAAACAGAGAGAGCTCGAGAACTTTATTATCGCCTTCTAGAAAGGACACAACATGTTAAGGTTTGTATTAAAATAATAAATAATATGCATTTTTAGTATGATTGATAGTAAATCATGTGTGTACTGTTTAGGTTTGGATGAGTCTTGCTCAATTTGAATTAGGAGTTGGTGACGAGAACGCGGTAAGAGGTGCACGCCGTGTCTTTGAGAAAGCAAATGAGCGACTTCGAAATAACGAAAAAGAAGAGAGATTGATGTTACTTGAGGCTTGGAAAGCTTTTGAAGTTGGAAATGGAGATGAAACCAGCCAATTATCGATACAAGAAAAGATGCCTCGTAAAATTAAAAAGAGAAGGAAAATTGAAACGCCTGATGGGGTAACGCAAAGATTTTTAACAATTTTTTTCTATAACTAATTAAACTTTGTTTCCAGTCTGAGGCTGGATGGGAGGAATATTTTGATTATATTTTCCCTGAAGATGAAGCAGCGAAGCCTAATTTGAAACTTCTTGCCATGGCCAAAATGTGGAAGAAGAAAAATGCAGGAATGGAAGAAGCATAACCATGATTTGTGTTTGTTATTATTATTCATATCATAAGTGTTATACTTTTATTATTTCAAATTATTAGAAATAAACTTTATAAATATTTTCATACTGCTTCTTTTCGCAGTGGTGATGTTGAAGGAGAAAATTCATGTGACGAGAGAATTAAGACGTTAGTTAAAAGAAGAACCTTACAAGTTACCAATAGCAATCGTCTTCGTCACATGATGATGAATGTCATTCAATGTCTTCAGGATGGACAGGATGCTTCAATGGTATCATGGACTTTTTATCAACGTCGCGTGACATAGCCTTACGCATGTCTGGAAACAAACACTTTTTAAATTATATTTTATCCATGGTTATATTGATTTTTCTAACCATAAGCATCTTCATCAGCTTCTCCATTTGAGCCCGTGTAGTAATCTAAAACCGTACGATAAACAACGTATCCAAGTTTCTTGTACATAGAAATAGCTGTTTCATTCGATTTCCGAACAAATAGATCAACAAAATACGTCTTTTTTCTTTTGTTTTGAAAAGAAAATCCATTAGATAAATTAATTTTACTGAAATATAATAATAATTCTTACGCTTCAGAAATCTTTTCCAAATAATCCATAAGACGAGCAGCTTGACCACATCGTCTGTAATCCGATCGAATTGAGAGACAAGTAACATGTCCATGCCAATTTTCATCCCGTCCTTCAGATTTTCCCATGACTGTAATAAAATAGGAAGAAATATATTAAGTGAATAATTGGTTTAATATAAATTAATTCAATTACTGTATCCAACTATATCACCATTCACATTAACAAGTTTTTGCATGTATTCTGGCCAGCGTGCCATGTATGTTAAATAAAATGAAACTCCATATGTTTCGGTTAAGGGATCAAATTGAAGTCGACTATACTTGAGTAAGTCCCAGCATGTCATTGGTTCCAGACTCGTCATTTTAGGAAAATTCTACGATTTTGTGATGAATTGAATAGTAGTAGTAGTAGTAAGGACAAGGAGGGTAGCCTTAATTTAAATAAAACAAAATCAAACAAGTTAAGTTAACAAGAATCAATAATCAATCAATATGTCTGGTACATCACCCTCGTCTAATTAAAAAGCATTAAATGACTTACCTCTTCCAAAATTCAACAACTAATTAAATTAAATTAATTGGAAATAATTCTAATTTGATTCTCTCTCAATAAAATGAAATCAAGTAAAAATTTGGCGCTGTGTAAGGATGAAGTTAGGAGTAAATTCTTAAAAAGCGTGCGGATTTTACATACCGAAGAAAAATATTTTATAGTGTTTTTTTGTAACTTTTTTAACTTAAGTTTATTAGCAAAATACACTGAATTTTAATTTAAATTTTTAGAGATTTTTTCCAGTAACTTGATTAATATAGTCAATAAATGCTGTTACTCTTGTAAATCCAACTGGAAGTCCTCGTTCACAAGTAAGTGAACCAAAGGATACAATACCAACTTGCATCATGTATGGTCCAAGTGGCCCATTACGAGTAACCATTAGTGGTCCACCGCTGTCACCTTTACATGGTGAGGCAGTTGGTTTAGTTTCTACACAAATTTGATTTCCTGTTATAATTCCTCTGAATGTATTCCTACAAATTCCATTCGATAAAACTTTCACATCAGCTTCCTTCAATTCTGGATTTACACCAGGAGCATCTAATTTGATATAACATAAAAAAAGTTTTATTAAAATTCATAAAACTTAGTTATGTTTCTTACTATCTGCTGGTTTTCCCCATCCAGAAACTTTAACATTTTCATCATCAAAGAATCTTGAGATGAAATAACGATTTGGTAGACAGATTGGTCTAATACGATCTTAATTATTAAAAAATACAGGATCCAAAATTCAATTCAATAAGTTTGATATTCTTATTAAATATTTTATATTACCTGTAAATACGATTGGTTCTGGAAGTTTGAGAATACTTATATCATGTGTTATAGTATTTCCATTGTATTCAGGATGTTGAAATATATGTGAACGAGTTATATTAAAAATCATACGTCCATCTTCAACATCTTTCCCTTTTTTAATATTGTGAGTTCCAAGAAGAATCGTAACTCCATTTGCTCTTTAATTACATTAATTGAAATTAATATATTATTAATATTTTTAAAATTTTGCTTACTTATCAGTACAATGGGCAGCTGTAACAATATACTGGTCTGAGATCAGAGAACCTGTAAAATCATAACAATTTTTATTATCATTTCTTAAGCATCGTATAAAATATTTATATACCTCCACAGAAATGTTTATTATCAATTAGAAGAGCGGCCATCCATGGATAAGCATATTTAAGAGCTTCCTGTCCACCAACAATATGAGAATCTGGTTCTATTTTCTTCTTTCCATCTTCAGTTGCTCCTGGATTTGGTTCAGGATTTTTAGTTGGATTTACTATTGGAAATTGTGGTCCACTTGCTGCTGGTGAAACAGAAGCAGTAGTTGTTGACATCATTTCAATCATTGCAGCTTCACTAGTCGTTATTGGAGAAGCTGAAGATGATGGGACGAACTGTTGAGCTGATTGTCCACAGAATCCTTGGAAATATAACAATGAAATTTAATATATTTTTGTATTATTTAGAATAACATTACCATCAAAGACAGGTGGTTCAATGGGTGCCACATTTTCGTCAGAAGGTATAACCTGTTATTATGAAGTGTCATTATCATCATTAAAAATAAGAAATGTGAAATCCTTGTTGAAAACTTTCTTACCAAGTATTGCATTTTAAATCCTCTGAAGTTGAATAAAGCAGATGAACGAAATCTTACACCAAGAGTATTTTCATCTGAAGTAACAATCATTGGAGTTTTTCCGTTCATATCACCTGACATTCTAAAGAAACAATCAAAAATTCAGAACTTACGTCAATATTCGAAAGAATTTCTTAGAAGCTTACCTATCGACTGTACTGAAATTTCCATCTTTTGAAACCATTACGTAATCAAAGTATGCAAAGAACCATGGTTGTGTAAATACGTCAAAGAATACAGCTTGAATTTTTGATCCTGGTGGACCCTTTATACAAAATATTTTTTTTAAATTCAGAAACATGTTATTGTGTCGTATTCTTATAAACCTGGAGAAGCCATTCGCAAGAAAGTCGAGCTGGATAATTTCTTGGATAATTAGGTGTAGAAATTGATCCGAAATCACCAACTTTCATTTCAGTTCGATTTTCACTACATTCTGAAAAGAATATTTTTAGAATATTATAATGGTAATAAACAGGAAATAAATATTAAAATTAAACTAATTTGCGTTATATTTTACGACAAAGTAAAAACATCCTTGAAAACAATTCCAAAAATAATACTTGATACTCTAACGTCATTATAAGATTTTTATAATAAATTTACCATTTAATGGTTGAAATGCTCCACTGTATGGTTCATTATGAGTAAATTTTGCTTGTGAGGATTCTGGTGCCCATACATCTGGAGTTCGAAATTGTGGATGTTTAGGTGTTGCACTTAAAAATGAATCCCATAATTCTCCATTAACAGTCTATTAAAATTAAAATTATATTTTTTCATAAAAGAATTAGAAAATCAAGTTCTAAGAAAAATCTAACAGCTTACTGCTCCAATAGAAATGAAGAAGAATATGAATGTATGAATTCCCATTTTTACCATTGATTATTGGTGTTAATTTGGACTGGGAAACCAATAATACAGAGATATTGAATTTATATAGACAAAAGTGTCACCTCTGCTTAAGATTTTTGAACCTGCAGATGTGATTTAACTAGAAAGTAATTAGAAATAAGTTCATTGAACTTAACCATTTAGAACAGATGGTTAGATTTAATAATTTTCGTTTGAATAATTTAGGTAGTGTATGTAATGTTTGGATCTCTTTTACGATAATTTATATCTACTTACACTAAAATTTTGATTAACTTATATTGGAGTCCACCTAAACACCTCTAAAAAAAATACCTCTAATCGGCGTGTGTTACTAAAAACCTCACAAACCTAACAATT
>JAQGCN010000445.1:0-21589 GCA_034699725.1 Friesea truncata
CAAAAAGTAGCATAATGTTTTATTCTTAAGGTTATTTAAACTAATTAATTAATTAAAAATAAATCAATCTGCCCAGAACGGGTTATCATATCCGGCAATAAATTTGGAAGTTTAGTTTTTGACTTTCGCGGGTTAAATTAGGACACATTTTTGTGTTAGGGGGTTATGAGACAAGTTTTAACAGGTTAAAACAGGCACCAAACAATGGTTTTTTAATTCAGAGCGCGGGAGGGAGAACAAAACAAAAGCAAAGTTCTTTCTTTGACAGATTCATTCATTTCATTTGATTTTTGTGTGATTATTGATGTGATTAATTTAATTGAGAATGAATGAAAAAGTAAAAAAGTTGTGTTTGTTTGTTTAATAATGGGAGGTTTAGCAAGGGTATGTTAAAGTCAACATAATAATTATTCTATTCCTTATTTACTAATGATCATTGGTTATTTTTGTTTTAGGATGAATTATTTCTAAGTTTTGAATCCGACTACTTTTGTATAGAAGATATTTTAGCTACTCAGATAAAAATTCCATGCAAAACAAATGTAGATGTATTAGGATTTGGTAAGAAATTAATGCAATTAATTATTAAAATCCTTTTTTAAGTATATGATGACAATTGTATAATTTTTGTTCAATTTAAGGATTCCTTGATCCATCTTTAAACAATCTGGATTTACCAAAAGGAAGTGCTATAGAGTTACCTGTTTGGGCTGCACAATTAATGGTTCGTTCTCGTCGAAACTATGTCACAGTTGAAGTCCCTACCAAATATAAAAAGACCCACAGGTTAATTTTAAATTATTTTGTTTAAAGCATAAACTAATTTTTGTCAAATAGAGAGATTATACGTGCAGATGCCACTGTTTTGGATTTAAATAAATGGGGTCCTTATTATTACCAATCTGGCATTCATATCACTTGTTTACCTGTTGCCGACAGAGAAGCAATACGAGAAGCCTTGATACACGTAATACTTTCATTTTTTAATTTAAACTAAGAACATAAACATATGAAATGTGTATTATAGCTTTTTCAGATGAGAATGATTAGATTATCTCTATCGTATTCATTCACAACGAAATTACATTCGGTCAACGAGTCATCCGTTTACTATAAGGCGGGTAATGTCTTACGGGAACATCTTATGGACAATTTAGAACATCGTGTTTACAATGATACAAGAAAAGGAGCTTCAGCCATACAGAAATGGATGGAAACACCTTCCAGACCTTATTACTAAAACACTCAACCAACCAACTAAAGAATATGCTTAACATAATGCCGAATTTTAAAGAAATAACTTAATGCTCAAAAAATTAATCAATCTTTTTTTATTTAGTTTTGTTTAAGATTTGAAGAAACAGGAGGGAGGAATCCATTTGGTAAACATTTATAATATTCTTTCACACAAAAATACACTTTTCGTTTGTAGAAACTGGAAATTGAATATTTCTGCTACTTCTTTCCAGATTTTTTAATACCTCCTCCAGAAAGTGGACCTTAATAATAAACCAAATATAAAATATGATTCCATCGTGTTCCTTTAAATAATATGTATAAGTTTCAAGTTTGTTTAATTAGTTCCAGTACGCAATTTGAGTGTGGGAAGCGAGTGAAGCGAGCTTGTTAGGTTAGTCACACAACAATTTCCATTGCGTACTGTTGTATTTGAGGAAAGGATGCCGGTAAAGGAACTTCCATCGTTTATGATGATGACTAATAAATGATTTTTACATTACCTTTCTGGGCTGCTTTTGTTTTCATTTCCTCCAATTTCTTCTGTTCTTCCTTCTGTTTTTGCTTACGAGCAACATCATCCTTAAATAGGCATAATCAATAACAATTAGTGTATTAGTAAGTGGTAGAAGATATCGTGAAATTCATATCATACCTCGTCAAGTTCCTTTGTTTCTTTCTTGGGTGCTTTTAAAGGTTTCTTCTTTCCACCTAAAAATTCATAAGATTTTTAAGAATTAAGAGTGCTCAAATTAAGACTAAGATGTAATATTTACTATTTACCATCACGGCCGGACATCTTTAGTTGAACGTATATAATCTAAATCCTATTAATTAAATTACTGTTGTTGTTTTGAATAGAGTTAAAGTTCACGAGGTCAATGCACATGCTACAATAACAATAACAAATACTCTCCTAATTCTCAGAAAAATACAAAAAATCATTTGGCGGTTTATTATCAAACTTTTAAGTTTTGAGGAGGGAGGCCGCCCTGCCCTGCCGCCCAGACGACAAACGAAGGGAAGGGTTCACCTCTTATATGCAGTGCTGCAGAGAGTAAGGCAAGAAGGCCGCGCGACGCGACGAGACGACAACAAACATCAAGTCAGTCAACCAGATCTCGATTCTTGATTAATTCCGTTTATTATTGTGCTACATTAAATTAATAAAATTCCTACAATGGCAAACGATTCGACCCTTGAATCTGAATTTGAAAAATTAACCCTTCTTCCTCTTGGTAAGTTTATAAAAGATTTTGGGAAAACTTTTCTTTGGTTTACTCTTTCTTTCTCATTCATCTCATCTCATCCTCATCCAAGTTTCTTCTTTCTTTGCCAATGATATAATAATTGAATTAAGAGATGTAAATAATAATAAAGTATAGTATAATTTGAGTGAGTTTGATACTCTTTCTTAAGGTTATTGTTTTAACGTTCCGTGAATAAAGAGTCATTAATCGGAATTTATGATGAGAATAAGAGAGACCTTGGAAGGTTCAACGGCCAGTCTGTACTCTCGTGAGTAGGAGTTGAATTTGAAGGCGTATAAGGTTAAGTTGGAAGATCTTATTCGGCTTGCTAGTGGGAGGTGGGGAGGCGGGGTTTTCTGACATTTTTTTTTCTGAAAATTTAAGTTTTTAAACAATTTTTCGATAGAAAACAATATTTCTAAACTCACTGCATCTCCAGATTTTGTGGTTTTGTCGGGAAAATTAACAGAATTTAAGGTCAAAGTTGACCACAATGCTAATTCTCATAAGAGAAAAAAAAGAGTAAAATCCCTCTCCTTTCTGTGGAAAATGACGTCACTAGCAAGCCGAATAACATACTTAACCCCGTCCCCCTAATCAGATAATCATGGGATAAGGTTAATATTTTCCCAGGAATTTTCACCCCTTCAGGCACTTTCTTCAAGAGATCTCTTCTTTCATTTATTATTGAAAAGTATACTTCTCAAAATTAAAATAAATATTACTAAAGTCTTGGTTATTGACCTTGCACCACATAAAAAAATTATTAGTAATTTAATAGTAGGATTAGGATTAGGTTAGGTTAAACTTCCATACATTTATTTTAAGAATAGGACAATATCCTCCTCCTTCCAGACGCCTTTGAAGTGGATAAACTTTAAGTGATTAGATATTAGATGAGGTTTAAGGTTTATTTTAAGAGAAGACTCATTGAGGCATTAATGGAGACAAAAGAATAATTTTCATTATCATTTTAACGTCGTTCTTGGTTTGTCCCGTCTGTCTCAAAAGGAGATCCCCTTTGTGTATTTCCCATAAGAAAACCGCAGTCATTTAATGGAAAACCCACTACTTGATGGAGATAAATTTAGGCCAATGTTCCATAAGGAATATAATATAACTATTCATATTTAACTAAATACAATTAAAAATATAGTCTCAAATTTCAATTAATAATAGGAATCATTAACTATATATTATTTTGGGATTAACGAACTTTTAAACCTTAAAAAAATAAATGGAATATATTAATATTTTTAATAATGAATTTTTTCTAAGGAAATGTAGACAAGATGGATGTCCCTGTGTGTATCCATTGTCATGTCATGCCAAGAATTTTGGGCGAGTTCTTGTGTGGGGCGCATGGATCTGAGATTTTTGGGAGTAGTAGTGAGTGGGAAGAAAATGAAGATGAGCCAGACAAGAAGAGTGCCATGCCATTACAATGGATTTAGATTTGAACTTTTGGGAATAAATGGTTCCTCGTCTCGTTCCTTCCCATATGTACGAGACGTAAATGTTAAATCTTATATCCCGTTGAATACTTTGTCTGCGATGAATAACCTTGTTATGTAGGAAGGACTACTCTTCTGTAGTGGTGGTGGTGGTGGGATAGAAAAAGAGGGGAGAAGAATCGTGGATCTTACTATGATCTCAATTTTTTGTTGTGACGGCGATATTAGGAGTAGAAGATCTATACATCTCGAATCTCGTTGGTATGTGGGTTTTTCCCCTCTGGGCCTCCTCTAGTTTCATATGAAAGTTTTTTCAATGGGCAAGGGGTAATGGTAATATTTCCTTATAGAATCCCCGCCATGTGCCTCCATTGGTTCGAAACTCTACGATATAATACTACTACACGGTTCGTTGTTCGAGGGATCTACTTCGATCTTGGGGATATGTGTGTAAACTTACGCTTGGTTCTTCCCCTCCATTTTGCGGGAAAGTTAGAAGCCATTTGGGTCGATGGCACTCTTACTGCATTGCAATGTACACCGTTGTGATTGGGGGATGGAAGTATAACGTAAATCCTCAGTCGCCATTCCATCCAGTTCCTCTGTCTGGGGATACTTGAGCAATTTCCTCAGCATTTTCGCTGAATTTTTCAACTGGGGTGTATTAGGGGGCTACTGCTAGGTCAATTTCTTAAGATTCGAATAGGGGTAAAGAGGACAAATGGTGGCTGGCACGCGTCCCGCCAGAGACGGGGAACGAGGGCAATTACTCATCTGTTTTTTGGGGAGGTACGATGACGAAATCGTTCTACGGTCAATGTCTGGAAAGGAGGGTTTTGCTCTGAGTTTCTCGTGAAAGTGGTGGCGGTGGTAGAGTGGTGGTGCAGGAAACAGTATGGAAACCCCTTTTTTCTACGAAACCTCCCAAATATCTTTGTTTCTCTGAGGGAGTTCGAACTCAGTTACGAATTGAGCTGAGAAGTGGATACGTCGTTGTTGGTGCTAACGCCGACTTTCTTACTGTCATATTGAGTTCATTGTACTCTCTGCAGAGTAATAGTAGTAAAGACAAAATAAATACAATAAGGAGTGAAAGTCAGTCAAACTTAAAAGTTTTACTGAGGATTTTAAATGATCCTCTTTTTAATTATTTGACTCTGGAAAAATAATTAAATATAATAATAATAAAAACTAAATTCTACATTCTTAACTTACATAAATTGTAATTTGGAATCGGTTTAAATGAAACATCAGTTTTCGACTCTGTATCATGAGGATAGGATGGCTATGGCTGAAGAGCGATTGGATGAAGCCTGTAGCCGAATTGATTGTTATAATTCACAGTGTTTAGCAAAAGGAGTTTCTTCAGATTTAAATTGTTGCAGTAGACTTGGATTTGAAGAAGATTTTGACGAGCTGGATTCCCCTAATCATATACCAAATTCACATAATAGATTACCTAATAATAATAATAATCATCCACCTAGTGCAAATTCTAAAATGTGTAGTTCATTCAATAATAGTTCGAAATCGCATAACTCCAATAATAACAATAATATCCATAACCAATGTCTAAGTGAGGACCCTTGTTTAAGAATTTTTAATAAAGAAAATACTGACAGATCACCTAATTTTGGATCATATTCAGATTACGACAAAAACGGAGGTATATTATTATAATTTTCTTATATTTTTCAAAAATGTTATGTCAAACTATTATATTACTCTCATAAGAGAATAAGAGTTTGTTGTGACGCTAAGTTCATACTCACCCTCTCACATGTAATCTATTCATAGTAACAAAGGGGTAACAATGGATATTATCCATAGTACTCCAAGGGTCAAAAAATTTAAGTGGTAACAGTGGATTTATTTTTGCTAAAAAATTACAGAAACATGTGAGAAGATGATAAGATGGTGGAGTTTGTACTTTGTAATTCATCATGTTATTGCCCTTTCAAATGCTGCTGACTCTTACACTTTTAATACATAAGTTTTGTAATCTAATTTTGTTATATTAAAAAAAAATATAAAAATAGGTCGATAGATTATAAAAATAAATCCTTTATTTTTAAAATTCAAAGTTTTAAGAATATGGATGAGAAAAAGGATTTTTAAATGCAAAGTTTAATTTTTTTTTGTTTCTATGGTATTTTAGCCACATATTTTGTTTACCCTTGTTTATATTTCTTAAAGAATTGTTTAGAATTCCTGTCTTTTTTTTTTAACAAAATTTTTGTGTACGAAATTATAATTTAAATTTTTGAAAAGTATGTTGGAAATAGAAGAAGAAGAGTCTGAAAATTTAAGAAGCCTCACCGACAACAATGATGGGTTTGTTGGTGGGGTTAAAGAGCTTCAAAATTCTGAATTAAATCCAGGTAAAAATAAAATGACCTGACAAGGACGTTTCCCTTGAAAAGGGTCCAAAGTACTTATTCTAGTTTATTTTTAAACAAAATACCTTTCTATCTTTTAGTAAAGGGTCATTTCAAGCGTTCATTTCTTCAATAAATTTGTTGCATAAACAGTCGTAGAAAATATAGTGTGTGTTATAGTTAAAAATTGATATTTTTAATAATTTAAATTTTATTTGTTTTACAGTTATGTCAAAAGAACCATTTGACAAAGCATATAAATTAGGACATGTCCTTGGTCAAGGTGGATTTGGAATTGTATACGCAGGTTACCGGACCCGAGATAACCATGCAGTAAGTTCAAAATCATAATTTCAAAGTATTTATTTATATTTAGGATGAATATTTAAAGTAATTATTATATTTTTCTCATTACAGGTGGCAATTAAGCACGTGTCAAAGTCCAAAGTTACTGAATGGGTTCAGGTGAGTCCGTTTTTTTTAAAACAAGCATAGCAAGAACTTGATCATCCCTCCTCCTCTTGTCCTAGAAAAAATTCATGTGTTTGTAAATTAAACTTTTATAAGGAAAAATTTAAATCGTTAAATCCTTGGAATTTTAGTAGAATTATCCTCCCTTTATTGTTTATTTATTTTGAAATAAATAATAATGCAAGGTACTGAGAATTTTTTTTACTACGTAACGTATAAAAGGGGTGGTGGTGGTTGAATCGATCTGTATGAGACCTCAATTCTTTAAAAGGTGATTGGTTGATAAACTTTTATTCATAAAAATTATACTCATTCACTATCATATTCATATCACTACGATTTTCATTTCATTTCATCATAAATTTTTACAAAGTTCTTTGGAAAAAATATAAATTCAATATTATGGTTTTTCCAAGTTAAATAGTAAATTTTTCTATTTAATTTTTTCCCTCATTAATTAGATTTTCTGAGTAATAATAATAAACAATGATAAGTTGAGGACGTACGTGTTTAGTCATGAAGGGTCTGGACTTTATCTGGAAGTAAAGTAAACATTTATTAGAGATTTCTTTTGAAATTTTTAGAGGATCAAAGTACAGATAGAAGAAGGGCTCAGAGGTCATGGGGCAGTAGTGTTTTTATTTACATTTCTCAGAGAAATCTTCTTAAAGATTATTGGTGAGAAGAGAGGGTTGAGCTCATTTTTCTTAAGTTTATTTACGATGAATAGTTTTTTCAATTCCAATTACGTAATGGTTAAAAGAGACGAAGATGAAGATAGATAATCCTGTCGTCATAAGGCAAGGGGGATATGACGATTTTTATGAATCTCGTAGTTAGGTTTAGTGATATTATGAGGCCTAACATAACATCATACTAATCTAACATAGGAAAAACCACAACAAAAGAAATGAGTAGTTGAGTCATGGGATCATTTAACTAATTATCATCATCATCACTAAAGTCCAGTCCAGTCCAGCATATGACTATTTGTCATTTGTTTTCTAAAAAATTTAAAATCTCAATCAACAAATTGCGAAATTCCCTTAAAAAATAAATGTTAAACTTTTTTAATATTTTTTTTAGATGAACGGTATGCGTGTGCCACTAGAAGTTTGCCTACTACGAAAAGTATCCCATGTAGACGGAGTGATCAAATTGCTGGATTACTTTGAGAGATCTGATAGTTTTATTATCGTCATGGAGCGGCCTGAGCCTGTCAAAGATCTCTTTGACTATATTACGGAAAAAGGGTTAATTGATGAATACACAGCCCGAGATTTCTTCCGTCAGATTGTTGCTACAATTATTCTCTGTCATAAGGCTGGTGTTGTCCATCGAGATATTAAGGTAAGGATTCAAAGAAAAGAACCAATGACGCTTTTATGGAAAGGAAGAGTTTGAGCGTAATAATGGCGTAGGAGTAAATAGATTAAGGAAACCACGTATCCAGGCAGAGGGAATAATACATTAGTTTTCTTTTTGTATTTGGAAGGAAACACAGTTGGGTTTTACTTAGAAGAAGCATTTCCTGGGTTAATGTATGAATTAAATAAAAAATTCCCAGTTCTTCCTGTTGGATTTTCCCGAAAGAGAAACTTAACCTCAATTAAGTGTAGAAGCTTCTTTTTGATTTAATGAGACTTCTGAGTTTTGTTGACTGACCGTTAGAAAGAAAACTGTACAAGGTTGGTTTAGTTAGTTCTTTGGGCTAATTCTAAACCACATTTAACCAATCTAAATTGGAATTTAAACTGGATTTTACTTGTAAAAATATACTTTTAATAACCACACCACACGATGAGGCTTAAAATTAAGTTCATTCATAATTTAAAACTGATGATGGAATTAATTAAGAATAATTTTTAATATTTAATTCAAAATTTACAATAATATTTTTCATAATTTCTATTTTTGTTGGTCCTTTAGAATTAAATTCTAAATTTATTTGTAATCAGATACAGACATGCCTCTTACTTAAATAATAATAAAAATAGTTACATCAATACTTATTTATGGAGATTCCTCCATTTCATCATCACAATTTTTTTTATCTTTATATATTAGAAAAAATCCATTCATCATAGGTATTTCTGATTTCTTTATCAATAAACACAATAGCACTTCACATTTTGATTTCAACATCATCAACAAATGATGGAATTTTTAACAGTAAATTTTTGGAAAAACCAATATTAATAATAGAATATATTGCGACTTTGTTTAAAGGTAGATGATGTTGAACTTAAAAACGTAAAGTTTATACGCCATCATATCATGATTGGATCAAAGATCAGATTTTTTATTTATAATGAAATTATCAAAATTAAATTATGAAAACATGAAATAAAATTAAAAAATATAAAAAATATTTATTTATAGGATGAAAATATTCTCGTGGATGCAAAATCTCATAACTTGAAACTTATTGACTTTGGGTCAGGAGCCATTATGAGAGAATCTCTCTACACTGATTTCGACGGTAAGTTTATATTATTTAAAATGTATACTTTTTTAAAAATCCTATCAGCATTCCTTCATCTGCTTCCGGTTTTTGTTTACCCTGCAATGATTTCCTTTTTTTGATATTTCTAAGCTCTTTTTTAGGAGAATGGGTTTGGTTAGGTTGACCTATTTTCAGAAAGTGAATGTGGGACGCAGTAGTAGTGTGGAGGAGTCAGTCAGTCAGGGGCTTTGAGAAGGTGGAATTATGGTGGTAGTAAGTAGGAATCAGATGACTTTGATGATGATGGTGGCTGATCTAAATTCGAAAGTTTTATACGAAAAGATCACTCCATTGTTCTCTTATTTGTCCTATTTTCTTCTCTTGAATTTGCGACGTAGGAACCAACCATGAGGTGTGAGATACAGTTCAAATGAAATTAACCAGAAATTTCCTTATTATTTCTCAACTGTTCTTTATTTCTGAGTAGATCATGAAAGCATATACTGGAAAATTCAATTAGGTAGTAAAAATTTCTAAGAATTCTTAAGAAGGCATAACATAATCTTTGAATGAATTTTGAGGAAAAGGCGGAAGTGCATCCTTCTTTGATCTTTCTTAATTCAAAGTAGTGTTGTTGTTGTTGAAGGAGATCTCGTATACGTAAAAGTGACCATGGGATCTTAATTCTTAAGTATAGGGAGGGGATTCATGTTTCAAAGGTTATCATCTTATCTGTGTCCACTTGTTTGATGAAATCCGAAGTCCATTAATGACACGAGGTTAGGACTCGCCCAAATACGCATGCTCCACACCTACATATTAACTTTTCCAATGACGTCTACTTAGGAATGGAATAACAGTTTAAATTTTAAAGTTTTTAAGATAATATTTAGTTGATGGAGTAATTTCAAATCTGGAATTCCTCAATTAGGAAAGCAATTAGGAGGGCCATCATAAGGTACCTACCTGGGGCCATTACTGTTGTTATTTGGAGGTCCAAGGTTCTTCTTTTATCCCCCCATCATCAATTCAAGGGAAAAGGGATCAACTACTTCTTATACTACTGTTGTACTGTCTGTACTTTGAGAAGTGTATACAAGAATGGGAAAGTGAATAAGTAGTTTATTATCACTTGCTCAATTTACTAGGAATTTTCTGCTTACCTGTCGTGTCGTGACGACGCTGTTGTTAATCCCCCTTCCCCCCTCCCCATTATTGAGGTCAGGTTACACCTTACACATAATGGAAACTCGTATATTTGAGAATCTCTCATTTCACCAACAAGATGTATTATGAATGAATCTTAACGTGTTAACGACTTGCCTTGTAAAATGCAATTTTATATAATTTAATCAGAAACTGTTGTTCATTTCCTCAATAACAAAAACAAAGGAATTGGAAATTTCCAAGAAACAAATTAAGTAACAACATCAATACATGTGACTTTTTGGTGTTTTTGCATGAAGAATGAGCAAAAAAATGACGTCAAGGAAATCGATCTAATATTCTTCGGTAAAAGCAATTTAAAAAAGGAGTATCAATCAGTTATTCCTGGATTGTACTGCCGTTTTCCTAACGTAGTAAATTGTAATTGTAAACACGCGCAGACACAGGTATTGTATAGTGAGTTTAATGACGTCATGTTAACATTTCTACCGAAATTGGCTATATGGATTGGATGGTGATGCAAGAAAAGGAAGTATGACGATGAGTCAGTTCCTACTTTTTTCGTAGGAAGGAACCAGTCTACGTCATTGGAATTCTTTCGAGATTCATCCAGATTTCGCTTCCTCCTGTTGATATATTTCCTAAAAACAATGGCCCTGCGGCATCTTTGTTCAACGTTTTAGTTGCGAATTTACTTTCATAATAAATAAACATTAGATCTTTCAATTATGTTGATAAGATTATAATCTTCTATTGTATAGTAATAATGTGCTCAAGTCACCATGGTCAAACATATGGAGGACCATCCTGTACTTGTAGCCTATAAAATTTGTGATAATGATTTGTTGGGTGTCCTTTATTTAATGAAGGACACTATTATGTTTTAGTATTAGTTGTTGTTTAGTTAGTTTTTTGGAATTATGGAATACGCGTTTGTTATTTAATTCTGTATTCTTTTTTGGGGAATCCACAATTTAGACAGTAGATATTATAATGGTGATGATGATTGCTTTCAATAATGTGATGATGGTGGTGGCGTAATTGTTACGAGTTGGAAATTTAACTTATATTATGTTTTGTTTTGGTTACGAAATTAGTATTTTTCCCCGTATGCTTCCGCATATTATTTTCTCTCTAAATATAACGCAGTAGTAAGTAACCTACTTCGTCCTACTTTTTTGTAACTTTCTTTTAAACCATGCTGTTCGTTTAAATCATTCATTGAAATCTAATTTTTAAGAAGTAGGAGTAAGTAGAAGAGGAGAGGGTTTATCTCTGTAGTAATATGGTGTGTGGGAGTAAAAAAGCGTAGGATTAAAGTTAGATTTTATCCATCTATTCATTGGAAAGGTCACATGAAGATGTGTCACCTTTGCGTGATTATCATGGAAAGTATCTTCTCATGTTTTTGTTGATAAATAATAATAATAATCACATAACTGTATAACTAACCGACAGGAAGAAGGCCTTCATTCAAATTTGATTACACACTTTGACCTAAATTCTATAAAGTACTTTTTAATAGGATGATTGAAGTTAGTACTTTTAGGGATGAGAATGTTTTTAAATAGAATTGGCTTAAGTCATATGTCAACTAGTTAAGTTATGAAGTGACACGATTCTAATCTTGAATCCGGAATAAGGCAAGCAACCAAAGGGAATAGAAGTAGGTGAAGGACGTTGACTTCCTTTTGGATATATTTTGTTTAACAAACCAAACGCAGTAGGCATGCAGGTGGTATTAGTGTTTTCACTTGGGAATTTACATAATATAAAACACTTAAATAATAATATTTAAGTATTTTCATTTTCAAGATTGAAAAAAGCGTATAACAAGATAGATAAGTACTAAATTTGTAAACTCTCTAAAATCATTCAACCTTTTCGGCATTTGAGTATGAATTTCTTTTTCTATTGTTTAAATGAAGTGGCACTCCTTTCAATAATTGTGAAAGCAGACAAGGTCGTAACTTTCAGGGTCACTGGCATGGTGACATTCCACAAATCGAAGCTCTCACCTAAACTCAATGTTTCAGTGAATTTTTGTATCACTTTCTGCTGGGGAATGATGATGATGATGGTAGAAAGAAAAGGATGGGTTGAATTCAGTTCAGGTGTGTAATATAACAATGGGAAGAACAAGTTAAGATTTTTTATTCCTTTTTTCTTCTTTATATTCAAATGATGATAACCGACCTTGACTCTTTTTGTCTATTCGAAGAGGTCCATCTGAGAATCCCACTTTTATTAATCTCGTACCAAAAAACCTCTCCTTCATAAGTTGACAATTTATCAATTCCTCAAAAATGTTTGATTTCAAATACTACTCATTTCAATGATTAATTATGAAATATACAACTTCATTGAATTTTTTTTCATCGCAATCTCTCTATTCAGTGGCCTCTTGAACTTATTATATCCACTGTCCAGTTTTTAAATGACAGAGTTGACTAATGGTCCTTTCAACCATCTTATATTATTATAGCTATGGCTTCCTTTGATTATATTTTATATAAGTTCAGTTATAATATCTGTATTCCTTTTGAGGAATTTGGAATGGAATTTTAAGTCCTTTTTAAAATCTGTCCATTACGATCCCTTCCAAAAATTTCGGAGCCAGACGATGTGTGAGATTTTTTGGATGAATCTCCTGTTTAAGGGCTAGCTAGGCTAGGCTACTGAGAGGGGAAAGAGCAAGGGCAGTATTTTGAATTCCTTTTGTTGCAGTAGTAACCCGTGTTTGAAAAAATAGAATTCTTCGGCTTTAAATTACAAAAGAAAGGTAAAGTCTGAAAATTCGAATGGTGGTGTTCCATTATATCCTTTTTTCAATGGAACCTTTTTCTCCCTTTTTCTTTTGTCTTTGCCTTCCTCCGCTTCCTTGGGTTATTTCACTTACTTTGAATGGAAAGGAAATTAGAGCAAAAGGAGATCCTGAATGGGATCCCCCCTTTAGCCTTTACCTGTAGATTCATTCTCATGTATTCTTAACGTTTTTTCGCTTCCTTTTTCTTAAGGACCCTCTTACCCTTCTTAAAGAGACTCTAGATTTCTTATTTTAATTTTTTTTTTGTATGTTTTGTTCACAGGAACGAGGGTCTATGCTCCGCCTGAATGGATCCGAATGGGGAAGTATCATGGTCGAGCTGCCACTGTCTGGTCCCTTGGTATTCTCCTCTTCGATATGGTCTGTGGTGACATTCCCTTTGAAAAGGATGACCAAATTCTACGAGCAGAGGTCAACTTTCGAACAACACTTAGCCCAGGTAAACTTTAAGCCCTTGAAATTTCTTTCCAGATTTTTTTCTTTCTCTTCTTCCACTATAAAGGATGTCATATAAGAAACTCGTTCCTTGAAGAAAAGACGCGGAAGCGTCTCTAACACGAATATTTGCAAGGATTCCAAAATCTATTTAATTTAACCTACAAATAATTTATCTTACTTTCATAAGAGATAAAGTAAACATAATCAAGTTTTGTGACTTCCTTTTTGTTAATCTGCCATAATAATAATAATTATGATAAATCAACTTCTCTACAATTTTTGTATATTTTTTTCTTATAGAATGTCAAGACTTAATTCGTTCATGTCTTAAAGTTCGACCTGCTGAACGTCCTAAATTAGAAGACCTCATGAATCACTCCTGGATGACTATCCATTTGGAGCCTTGTACAAATCCAGAGATCTCTGCTGATGAATTGACCGGAGGAGAAGGAGCATCCTCTTCTGGAGAACAAGCATCATCAAGCGGTAGCAGCACCAACAGTACTGAATCTGGCTCTTCAACGAATACGAATAAAGATCTCGTTGAATTATAAACTGAACTGTCTTTAGGTATAATAATTAATGTTTTATAATGTTTTTGTGTCCTGTTAAAATACCAAAATTTATTTTGTATTGAATTGTTAATTTCTAAGGTATTACTTATAGCTTCTCCGACTGGATATTTAAGATATAGATAATTGTTTTTGTGTAGAAAAAGAAAGAAAGCGAATTTGTAGAAATATTGTGCTGTATTTGTCAAAGTTCCCTAACTTATAATACTTCAGAGAAAATGAGTTAAAAAAAAAATTCAGAAAAAAAAATCAATGCAATACTGTTGGAAAAAAAATAAAATAGAAAAGTAAAATTGTCTCGTAAACTTGTGTTTGAATTTATTTTATTTCTAAAATAATTGGGGCGTGTCTATCCTACTTAAATTTAAGAAGCTCCTGTTCCTTCCTGGGTCTCTTTGCATTTGAGCCAATCAGATAAAAAAGATGTGTCTCATTTTCTGGGTTATCCATTTAAATTATTCCAACTCAATTAATTAACGACAAAATCATCATACAAGGATTTCTTTAAAAAAGAGAAAAATTTTCATACATTTGAAACAATTGTTTCAAAATTTAAAAAAAAACTGCAAGAATATATTTCGTTAGTTTTTCCATTTAAAAATATTTCATATTTCCAAAACAAAAACCAACCATATTTTTCCATTTATTTTTAGCAAAATATCAATTTGTAATACATAATTCATTAAACTTATATTCTACTTTTCTGTGTCTTTTCATTAATAACCATGATCCCTCATTCATAAATTTTTTGAAGGTGAAACGAGGCTATAAAATGGTTTTTAAATAGTTTAATGTAATTCAACTTATTTAACTTTTTACAGAATTAAATATAACAAAAAGGATCACAGATGCATGTAACAAAGAATAATTTGTGACGAAAGCGGACCTAAATTCACTTATATCTAGTTAGAGATATTTATAGACGAAATACAACAATAGAACAAGATCTGAATTCATTAAACTAAAATCATTTCTAAAATATACTTCAGTTTTGTTTCTTTGTATACGTTAGAGTAATTAGGGTACTTAAAAATTAAAGGAGGTTTCAATATCTCTAAAAACTTCTCTGCTTTATTGACACATCCTTAGTTTAGAACTATAAATCTTTGTGACAGTGAGAAGTTTTCACACTTAAATATAATAATAATAATAAAAGACCAGATACGAATGATATGATAGTATCTTTTGGCGTCTCTCGACCTCGAGACAATATGAATCTAAAATTACATAACCTATTTAGTTCAATTTATTTTTTAATTTTTAAATAAATGCAGTATATACTTGCATTTTTCGATCATTTTGAAACTTATTCCTATTATAATTTTAAAACAGGAATTTTTTATCTTCTTGAAATATAAAATAATTTAGAATTGATCAACATGATGACATGAAGGAAAAATAAATATAAAATTTACATTTTTATTTCAAATTATGGAATTGAATTATTTCGCACATTATTATGCGATGAATGAAATATGAAATCGATGACCTTGTATACAATAAATTGTTGTTTTTGCAAATTTATAAACTTATTATGAAAGTTTAAAGACTGTCATCATCAAATGCCAATGTACTTATTTGTATATTTCAAAGAAACAATTTACAATTCTTGTCGTACAAAGTTTATTGATCCCCTTTGTTTTGTTTTCTAAACTGAATAAAGTTTATGACGCATTTTCTTAACTATTTGTTTATGATAAATACTTTAATACTAAATTCAAGTGCAGGAATTCAAATTCAAATTTATTTCTAATGTAATTGGAAGCAAAAACAATGACTACCTTGAATTTTCAAATGAGTTTTTATTAGTAATAGCAAAAACAATGAAACAGACAGACACTCATACTTACTATACTGACTTGGCGTCCTTCCTAGATTGAGTATTTGGGCAGGTGTAGATATTTCTAAGAATTTGCGAACCATGATCTCATTTCCTGTATATTTTTTACCATTACTATTACAACATCTATCATGACTTTCTTTTAACCGTTTTTCTTCATCTTATGGTTATTCCATTTGACTCATAAGAATTCATCTTAACATTCCTTTGTTTCTAAAAATTTTTACTAGAATTTTAGGTAGAAATTATTGAAACTCTACATAAATTATTAAAAAGGTTTTATATGATACCTCTCTCGCTTTTAGGTAGAAATCATTTAAAAGATAATTTATGAGCTGCCATTCAACGAAATGATGGATGATGTTGAAAGTCGATCAGTAGTATTACATAAGGTTAATTTTTAAGTATAATTCAATATTTAATTTTGAATATGTTTTACGACCATTTGCCATTTGCTATTAAATGACGTTAAGCAATTCAATAGTTTCCCTGTTTTACGTAAACGTACACGTTGATTCTGACGTGGTTTTTGCAGGTGGTTTCCTTTCAATGTCTTTTGTCATACGTTTTCAATGTGTACTTTTGAAACGTAAAGTAAAAAGTTAAGTACGCGGATGTTCTTTGTTGTTTAAGTTTATGTTGCATGCTGGACATATTGTTCTCAGATCCTGGATTGAGAACAATTGAACACCGAATTGGTGGTTTGATAATGATTTATATAATGACGTACATTGAAACCTATTATTTGAAAAAATTAAGGTTAAAAATATTTAATTCATTCAATTAAAAAAGTAGATTCTTATAATTTTTAAAAATGATTTATCTTTCCAAGTAAGAATTAATCTTAAAATATAAACAATATGGTTGGTTTCTCGTGAAAAAAATAACGGTCCCATCGCATACGTAGTAGAAGTAGAAAGGGGTCATTCAAAAACGAACTTACTACTATTGCATTTACTCAGATATTTATCATAGTATCATACACAACTATATGGTTAACGGAAGATTCCACACCTCAATTTTTTTTGCAAAATTCATCGTCATTCTTTGGTATGCTATGTGATTCCATCCCCATCAAATTCCTTACATTCCATTCTTCCTACCTTGAAGGGGTTATTATAAGGATGCAATAGTAAGACAACAATGGATTATTTATTAGAGAAAGGATTTCATGTTTTGCGAGATGAAATGAAATTGACAACAACGGTAAACTGTATATGAGAGAGATTGGGAATTCCTTTTGTTTTGTTGGGAAAGAGTTCTTCCATTTATTCAAGGATGATTTTGATTGCGAAAATCAATGTAGTGAAGTATGAGATTTGCCTTTAAGGTATAAAACTCAAGGTTTGTTTTCATGTAATATATAGTACGTACGTACCAATATTTTGACAGGAAGAATGTGCTTTTTTATATTAAACTTGGAATAAAGATGAAAACTTAAAAATAATTTTAAATAAATGAATACCATAATATTATTTCTATTGAAAATAAATTCAAATGTAAAAAACTTTAAAAAATATTTCGATATATGTTTCTCATCTTTTGAAATAAGCAAATTGTTGTAAGGTATACATACACCAACACCATGTGATGATTCAAAAATCTTGATGATGTGGAAGCTGGATTAGGGATCCTTTTTTAAGATCTTTTCCATCTTTCCTTACTTGCAAGTTCATTGTTGTAAGCTGACACGAGCCAAGAAAAGCTATTACATTTGTATGAGTATCCCAAAGAAATAGACGCCATGTGGCAATCGGCTGTTCTGTTTCTTGTCGTTTTTCTATTAAAGTTCCCTTCCAGTTCAAAAAGGAATAGCATGGAGTCTATTTCGAAATTCATGATTATATCGTTCCAGAAAATTATAATTGAAGGTAAAATTGAAATCTTCTTGCATGATACAAGTATAAACCAATACTATTAAAATAAATTCATTTACAAAAAAAAATGTTTCTGGATGTTTCATGATGTAAAGAACAAGGAACGATTGTCTCCTTACAATTTCCAATATTGGAGATTAGAGAAACTGAATTAATAAAAACAACTTTTAAGAAATAGAATTGTATAATTTGATTTACATTATACATATATATCAAATTCTTAAACGCATAATATTTAGTTATAAGTTTGGCGTTCCTGAAATTTTTCTTAAGATCTTGCCCAAGACAAGACCAACGGATTTTACCACCTTGAGTCAAGGAGTTGAAGATGCAAGAAGAAAGAGGCAGATGTTATTCCTTATGTCGATCCGGAACCCGAAGATGCAAGCAGATGTTTCTGTCTGTCTCGACAGTTAGTGAGGTCAGGTAAATGTGAAGAAGTTGTAAAAGGTGTTCCATTTTACCCTACTTCGAGAAAAGAACACGAAACCCGGAGGATTATTAGAATTAAATTGCATCCATGATGACGATGATGAAAAACTTGGAAAAGGTTTTATTTAAAAGAAGACTCCTGGTCCTGGAGCAGCGCGTGCGACTGTAGGAGCTTAATAGTAACCCAATAATTGACCAGGTGAAAAATGTACAACAGGCGATTTATAAAATCCCTTCCTCCTTCACTCACTCGTGCTTTGATGATCTCCCTGGAGGACACATCATCATCCCTTCGTCTGATGCACACCTGGAACATGTTATACAATATACCTTAAACAGGATTACAAAAGTTTGCCTTAATTCGAAAAAGAAGGCAACAGGCGAATTTTTAGCTAAATATTTTATTCTTCGTATTTAGATACTCAATTCTTCCAAGTCAATATTTTGATTAATATACTACTTTCACCTCGAACTCGAACGGTTAAAAATTGTAAAAAAATTTAATTTAGGATTTTTGTTGCTAAATTTTTTTTACATTCTTGTTTAAAATTAGATTCTTCAAATTAGAGAAAAGCCCTGGCAAGATTCTTTTGGAGTAATTATAGAATTTACTCCAAATAATAAGCAAACAAATGTGAAAAAACTAATGCAAAATAAAAATTTTTATTAGGAGAGCTTAAATGTGTCTCGTCTCTTGTGTTTTTAGTTTTGTACATTTGTACACAAAATATTACTTTAGTACAAAAATTCATAGTGAGGCTATAAATAAATTTGTTTAAACAAAAGGTAGAAATTGAATGTATTTATTTTAAACCCCGGAAGAGTAAGTATGTATTTTGGCAGGAAATAGTTCAGACAGTGCGCAACGAAAAATTTGGCAGTAGTGTATAGCTTGACTGAACTGAAATGGATCAGCTTACTCTATTTCTAACTTTGTTAAATGTAATAAGTGAGCAGCAGCATGCACGGTGTTAAGTTTAGCCGAAATTGGAATGACCTTAGCCCCATTCCTTGCCAAAACTCAAACCCACTTTCGAATTTCTGAACTTATGATTTCCCCTTCCTTCAACATCAAAACTTCCTTCCCTTGCCAAATGAGCTCCTCGTATTTGTTTATATAAAAACTAAAGAATTTAAGGTTCCTTTAAAATAATTAAGTCAGAAGTGACGACCTTGGCTCAAATATGACTCAAACAGAACTATACTTCCTTGTGTCTTTTTTTTAAATTGAGGGCACTTTCTTCACTGTCCATCCAACCTAATACAATAAAAATTAATTAATGAAGGCTCAGCAGACAGTTTATGTTATGAATTAGTAATTGTATCCCTTTGCCATATCAGTTTTCTTAAATAACATTTAAATAATATGTCAAGTTATTTAATAAAATATTCTACATTACAAATAAATAATTAACATTATTAGACTAAATGAGGTTGAATATTTAAAGGTAATTTATTTGATCCATTCCAGTTAAATAAGGTTATATTAACAAGAAGTAGAGTTAATTATATGTATGCGAATTACAATTTTCATACACATACAGATAAGTTGGAGATGTGTCCAGTAGTTATTTTGTAGCTTCGTGTCTCGTGTACCCTACTTTTTCAACAGTATTTGAATAATTCATAATAATTAATTTATATTTGCAGGAGAAAGTAAGCCACAATTATTTTATTTTACAAACAAACCAAACCAATATCATTTAAGTATAATCCTTTAGCTTAAAATCTTTCAAGTAAAATGTATTCCAACAGTATTTATAGTTTTTCATAAGTAAATCAATTCAAAGATTCATTTTTACAAATGCATTCAATATCATGATTCGATGATGCAGCATAAAGGATGAAGTTTTAAACGATTTTTTTGTGAAAGTTGTATAGTTTCCTCACGTTTGCACTCAAAAACGTGTGAGATGGATTTAGTATTTTAGCAAAGTTAACAGTTTAGTTTAATCCATATTTTTATTTTCTACACTTTTAATTTCAAACTCTAATTTATTTTGCACCTCAATAAAAAAACTTTAAATAATTGTATTTGTTTTAATATAATCCTTCAAATGTATTAACAAAAATTGATATAACTGCTAAGAAAATTAATGCTCTTAAAAAATAAAATACGTTGTACCAAAATTTTTGTCCTTCACAAAATTAAATGATGATAAAAGAATATTAATCATCTTTTATCATATAAGTTGAGTTTCCAGATCCAGAATGATGATTTAAGAGAGAAATTGCAAATTGCATACTCCGCCATGTTTTTGCAAAGTGAAAACGGCTTCTCTTTTATCATTATCATTCACATTGGAGGATTGTTCCGCCATGTTTGTATTCATTCTTTTTTTGCACATAAACAACGCAATGTCCGTTGTATTATTCCTTTCATTTCACCTGTTTAATTTCGCATTAAGAAAAACTGTTGTAACGGATTAAATGCACCAAAAAGGAATACAAAAATGAAGGAACAAAGTGTTTAAAGCGCAATCTCTTCTTTTACGTTTGCATGAAATAAATTGGCAAACTCCCCAACCTTTCTCAACAGAATCTGCGTTCTCCACTTCCCTTCATCATCAAATCGTCTCTTGATTCGCTCTCATTCCAAAGTAGACAAAGGTTCCCCTTCATTTCATTATTGTTATTATTTATCAGATCTTTTTATCATGTTCATCCACTTTCTAAAACCTTAGTCAATAAATTACATTTCTGAGATAATTTACTATAATCCAAATCATTAATTAAGAATTATAATAAAAATAAAAAGGATAAATATTTGATGCTTAAATTGATTTGATTATTTTTATATTATTATAACTCTTCTTTTGATAATTCAAAAGTATACTTTCGACACTTTTTAAGTGTTTTCTGTAAGATTATTTCTAATACAAGTATAAGTCGTCAAATTAAAGTAGAAACGGCATAATTTTGAAATGCCATTTACAAATTCTCCTTGACATGAAGTAAATGATTAAAAATAAAAACTAAAAATAGTTATATAATTTTCAATTTCTCTTAATGGAAATTGAGAATTTTGACCCATGAGTCAATGTATCTAAATTGAGGAAGCTTGACTTGTAATTAAGGAAATGAGGGAAATAGCCCGGCAAGACCAGCCCGAATTTTTATTTACAAAATCGATAACTTTTGAACGGGGACCTTAACTGGAATTAGGCGCTTATTTTGTTATTCTACACACTATTACCTTTA
>JAQGCN010000446.1:0-21554 GCA_034699725.1 Friesea truncata
GTTAATCTGTCGAAATATTGGATTAAATAAAATAATTCTAAAAATCATCCCTGTGTTCCGATTAAATAATAAACCAATTTTCTTATGTTTAAACAAAAACACTGGAGTTTAAATTCAAATTAATTGTTTTATTCCATCAAATCACTTGGCTTCATATACAAAATTGTCACATAAAAAGGTAAAATTTATTATACATAAGTTAGTAAACTACAGGGAATGAGTAAACTAAAACATTTTAAACACTAAAATGTAGACTTTCTTTATTTTATTTTGAAGAAATCTACAATCTAAGCCTAAGATATATTCATCTATGGTGGACTTGTGAAAGTTGTTAAGTCGACGAAAGAGTTAAAGTAACTTTTTTATCGATGGATTTTTTATTCGGAGCCAAATCCATCTTACGGATTGCCTCATAAAATTTATCAGGCGAAAATAATACCTTTCTGCCTGTCTACCCGTTGAGATAAAAATAAAGTTTTATTCCATTGATTTACAATTGTGTCTTCTTAGGAGCTAGAAATCTTTGGACAAGGAAATTCTGATCTTTTGATATTGAAACTTCAAACGTCCTCAAATCTGTATACTCTCTCCTTCCTTCTTCTTACTCCAGAGGGAAATGGGACAATTTTCAACAAAGTGAAAGTTGTGGAATTTGGATTACATTCCGAAATTCCACTCAAATGCAATGTATAAAACTTTTTTCTCCCCTTTCTCTGAAATTTTTTACTCTATAAGGGAGAGTTTTATTTTACAAAAAAAATCAAATAGAAATTTTTATCTCCTGCAGAATTATGACTCTAATTTTAAGAATTGTATGTAAACAGTGTTTTATATACGTGAGACACTTTCTGTAGAGAAGGGGTAGGGGTTTTACGTGTGTGATACCACCTCTCAGAATTTGATGAAGAAAAACTTTAACTTTTCCAATTTCAAAAAAACTTTTGAAACTTTTCTTCCTTTATTACTCTTTTTTTTCACACAAAAAAAAGGCTGCAATGTTTTCATTTTTTCCCACGAACATAAAATAAGCGCATATTAAACTTCCTATTCGTTCAGACATTTTTTTAGAATTAATTTTTAGTAAGTCGGTAGAATTGTGGAAAGAAATAAGTGCTTAGTTCATAAAAATTAATTTGTGAATCGCAATCACAGGATTTTGTATCAATACAATCGCATATTTCACTTTAACATTCTTTCTATATTCAAAAAATGTTTTTTAGATAAATTAAGACAACTTGATGAAAGACCAATTTTATGAGCATTCCTTAAAGAAGTGATTTGGGAATTATAATGCAATAAACTTAGAATTAAGTTCGCTTGATAAATAACTGATATGGTTGTGAAATTCTTTAGATAAGTGTTTCTTTAAAAGAATTCGGATGAGGATGGATGAGGTGAATTGGAAAGAATCTAAAGATTTTGAGTTTTAGTTTGAAAATTCGAAAGTGAAAAGTCATTAGAGAAAAAAGATTTCTCTTCTTTCTCTTTTCTCTTTCTCAATTCAATTCATCAGGAAGAATGGAGTGGAGGGTTAGGGTAGAGTAAAACTTTCTCTAAGAAAGTGTTCAATTTGTTAGGTGTCATGTCCTTAGTTAATTTTTAGACTATTTTCACATAATACATTCTTTCTATTTCTTTCAAAATTAGATTAGATTAAAGTATAGGAAAGAAACGAAATTACCAATCTCTTTTCCCGTTTTTCTATAATTTGCTATACTTTATAAGTCTTACGTAAATCGTACAAAACTCAATATGCTATTTTAAAAATTTAGATTTCTTTATACAATTGTGAAGATAAATGACAAAATATTTTTATGCATGAATATGATATATGGTGTACATCTTAAATAAATCATTGTTGTTTTCCATCCGGGTATCCCCTCCTTTTGTCTTTCCATTTCTTAGATTTCTCTTGGGATTTTAAGAAATTAATCGCATGTCGTGGAATCAGATGTAGTAAGTGACACACGTGATTTTGAAAATAAGGATAAAATACAATATGTATAAGAAATAGGATGGTTGAAAATAGTAATTGTGAAAAAGGGAAATGACCCTTACATACACCATACGTACAGGGAATACCCCCAAGGGACTCCCTGTCTTCCATACTCTAATTAGACTTTAGATCCAAACTCTAATAATACTTCCGGAAACAATCTGTAATTAAACTTTATGGTGTCCATATCACAGGAGGGGATCAACTGGGATTAATTTAACGGCCCCAAAAACTTCCCTCCTACTTTTATAATGGTCAACAAAATAAATATATGAGATACATTCTCTCATTCCTTAAATCTTATCCTGTAAATCCTATAATCTCCACAAGCTGCTGCTGCTTTTGAGTGTAATAATAATACTTTAGTAGTATAAATTAAGACATATACACTAACACTTAGAACAAGAAAAATATAATTGTGGAAAATTAAATGTAAAGATTATCTATTCCGAAATCATGATTATTAAAGTTGTTCCCAGCAGTTTGATTATAGCTATTACTCTTGTTGATATTATAATTGGATAAGGGATTAGGAGGATTTACTTTCATGTTGTTTAATAGTACTGTACTTTCGTTATCTGATAAGAAGTGTATACTCATTTCGTAATGATTACCTACAAGAGGTTATAATTAACTCAGATTATTCTTCTTAAATTTCTCGAGAGAAAAGGTATATGTCATTGGATGTAAAGCATTGCAGTAGTCTAATTTTGTAGTAGTTTTTAAATGATAAATGTTGCATTATGTTTCATCATTGCTCAATTTACGAAGCACTGTCTCTAACAGAGATGTGTATGGTGAAAGTGTAAGCAAAATAACGTAATCTGCCTGCAAGTGATATGATGTGATTTGAAGATTTTGAAATCATAACGTGTTAGAAAAGTTAATGTAAAATACTTTTCTCTTTTGGTTATAAAATCCCTACGTGAGAGAGAAAGTTAAATGAGTAAAAGCTAACATTACCTTACCTTACCTTAAGTGTGAATTTTTTTTACTTCAAGAGAGAGGAGAGTCATCCTCTTAAATTGAAAATATGACTCATTTCCTAACTTTCACTTTTTAGTTCGGTGAAAAAGTTTTCTAATGACTTTTTCTACCTCGATAAAAATCTCAACTTGGGAGTATGGAATGGACTTGTATGGAGTATGAGAAGAAAAAGAAGAAAGTTAGATTTGATAATCATAAAAAACCTAAAAAAGACTCTCTTGTTGCTTTCTCTCTTGTAATAAGAATTTTTCCTTCCGCATTTTCACATGAAGTTTTACGCCCTATGAACAACCCATTAACTTAAATTTAAGACCAACATTTTAAAATTCAATTTTACCTAAGAAAAAAAGAGAACTTGGATAAATTATATAAAAACTTTAGAACCCCAGAGAAGTAATGAAAGGAAAGAAGGTAATCAGTGAATGTGAAAATATTACAACGTGAGTATTACAGTAATTTAAAACCTTACATTTATAACATAAAGGATATAAATGTTGCAATAATAATATTGATTGTTGTCCAGATTTTTGTAATTAGCTTTTGAACTAATTACATCAAGATTTTAATGACCATTTTTGCGTCATCGAGCATCTTCACTTACAACCAACAGAAACATAATCAGTGAAATATTATTACACGTAAGATGTATTATGAACAATTTGTTCAAATGAATGGAAATCTTGCAATGATGAAATAAGCGGAGGTGGTATATATAAATAGCATGTTTTGATTTCTCAGAAAATTAGTTTCTTCCACCTCATCATCACTTCAAAATGAACGTAAGTTATATATTTTAAAATTGCCTTAATTATATAATATTTTAAAAAATCAATCGTCATATTATAATTAGGTTTTCATCTTGTGTGTATTTGTGGGATTTATAAATGGTGGATTTGGGCAAATAGGAACTGGTGGGCCAATTCGGACAGCCGGACCTATTCGAACTGGACAAAGTTTCTTAGGTGGAGGATCTTTACTTGGAAGAAATTTCGTTAGACAACCTGGACTTGGTGTTGGAGGCATTCGTCAACCAGGATTACTTGGTCAACAAGGAATCATTCGACAACCTCAATTTCAACGACCGGGATTTAATCAACCTGGATTTAATCAACCTGGATTTAATCAGCCTGGAATCAATCAACCTGGATTTAATCAGCCTGGATTTAATCAACCTGGATTTAATCAACCCGGATTCAATCCTATGCTTCAACCAGGAAGATTGGGGCAACAATTTCCTAACCAATTTAGACCAATTGCAGGATAATATTTTTATGGTTGATAAATTGTACAAATTTTTTAATATCTATTTTTATGACAGTAAAAACCTATCGTAAGATTCACTTTCGTTTTCTCAATTCGATTATTAATCTCTGCGCATGTGTAAAATAACCCGTGGCTAATACATACAGGAATTCAATAAGAGAAATCAAATGATTGGTTCTAAGTGATTTTGATCTTAACGTAATGTCTTACAGCATCAGAGAATGATTTCGGATGAACGTGACCGTGACTGATCCTTAAAATCCCAAATGACAGGAAGCACTGACCCAGTCTCTCAAAAAAGGGAATCTCATTAAGAAAATTCAAACGAAAGGGCTTAGGACTTTTTTTGTGTTCATTAATGTAATACCTATCATTAGCCTTTTGACATTCTTTAAGAATTCACTCATTTACGACCTCCCTTATAAAGAACGCAGTCCGTACCTCCAGCAGTACGACTTACAATCTTACAGGCGTTTGTTTGAAATATTACGCAACGATTGAAAAAGAATGTCTTCAAAGGTGAATTTTCTGTTAAACAATTTTTTCACTAACGCAGTTTATACTCTAAAACATTTTGTAACAGTTTTATATAATTTTTGTAAATATACAGAATGGAATTTTTGTTCTCTTTATCTTAATCGCTTCATTTTCCTCTTCATCTGCAACGTTCGAGTGGTTGTCGGATTTATTTGGATTTGGATCTTCTTCACATTACGGACCAGGATTCGGAGGTCCTGGAAGCTTATTTGGATTTGGTGGCAATCGGAGACCTCGACCAGGAACAGCCCTTGGAACGATACACGGAAGTGGATATGTAGGTGAAGGGAGTGGTCTTGTTGGTGGACTTGGAGGGTCCAATTATCTTGGAGGAGGATGGAGTGGTCCTGGAAATTCCTACTATCAAAATTCAGGTGGTTTGTTAGGAAATCTTGGACTATTTCGTGGTGGATATAATGGACAGCTTCAGCATCGTTTTGGCCGAGGAGGAATAAAAGCTGGATATCACAAGCTAAAATAATATATTTTTATTTCTTTGAAACAATTTTTTTACTCGATTTTTTTGTTATACCCAATTGTTAGCTAAAATATAATATTATTTAGTGCGTAGTGTTTTTTGTTTTTATACTGAAAATTAAATTGACTATTGCTCAATTCAAACAAACGGTAATTCTTATTATTTTTTTTAAAATTATTTCCAATGGGTAATTCTAAGAGCAAAAATAATGTGATATTGAAGAACCATGATCGTATTAATTAATCAAATTAAGTACCAAAAAAGCAAAATAAAATACTCGTCCAAATCCAGTACGTGGGATTAAGACCCCAACTCCACCTACACAACAACATCCAATTCCATCCTCCACCACAATTTCCACCATCAACCCTTCTACCACCATCTTAATACTTTTTCTCGGTCCACCATATTCGACTTATCAATCTTCAAACCAACAACACCAAATTATCGCAGTTCTCAACCATCATTTCACCGATCCACTTAATTCCAAAAGGCTAATGAATAAACAAAAGTAATGAACAAAGGCATGAAATTGGGATATGAAAAGCAATAAAAGATTTTAGAATTTTATTCTTAAATCCGCGTATAAATTTTCTTATTAAAGTTCAAAGCAGGATTTTTAGGACCAACCATTGCAGAGAATTCTTTGAATGAAATAACTCCATCATGATTTGTATCGCCTAGCTGAAATGTGTGATCTACAGTTTGCTGGATTTGAATGTCAGTCATATTATTTCCAACCATTGCTTTTAAAACCTAAGAAATTTAATAAATATGTTTTTAAAAATATGTTTGCAAACAACAACAGAAAATAGGCATTATTTGAATTTATTATACCTGAAACAGTTCACTATTTGAAATATATCCATTGTTATCAATATCGAAGATTTTGAACGTAAAGCGCAAGAGTCCTTCCGTTTTTTCATTGTTAGCAAATTGGCTCATTCCAAGAATAAATTCTTTAAATAAAAATAATTGTGTTTTTTCCAATTTTTATTCAAACTAATGCAAGCTTACTAACCTCGAAAGTCAACTTCTCCATCGTTATTTGTATCGAAAACTTCCACAATTCTATTAGCAAGTACATTCTTTTTGATTTCAGGTACCTGAAGAAATTCTTGCAAACTCACAGTACCTGAGTGATCTTTATCAAGTTTTGCAAAACGACGTCCAAGGCGTTTGATTTCAGAATTAGTAACTTATAAATTCAAATTAAACAATATTTTTTAAGAGTAAATTAAATTGTGTTTTACATACATTTTCCACCAAAGACCCTTGACTTTTCAGACGTATTCTGGAGAAGAAAAAATACCACTGTATTATTAAAATAATATAAGAGGTCATTGAACTTACGGGAGTTGATTTAGAGCGAGCTTTCAATGGTGTATTTGGTGAGGGTGGTGGCGTTTCTTGTTCTTCAAGCCTGGCTGCGGCCGCGGCTGTCGCATTCATAAAGTCCAAAAGATTACTAGCGCTTGCTGACCTTTCGTGACTTTCGTGAAATGGATTCTTTTTCTGTTGTGTCAATCTCTTGTATGTAAATCTACAAGTTTTTAATATAAAATTATTAGAAAATGAAAGTTTCGGAATTATTTTTTTCAATTTTGATGGTACCTCAACATCTTTGCTGAAGTTTTAGATTTGATTTATCCACAAAAATATTAAAAGACGCAGAGTCGTAAAATAAAATTATGAATTTGATGCTGATTTTCTTTAGCAAATGTTTATGATATTTTTTAAAATGTTGGGTTGCCATCGTAAATATTGGCTAAGTACATGATAAAATGATGAATTTACATTTTTCAGTTCTCAGAATTTTCTTCTAAAAATACAAATGGCAATCAAAACAAAATAATTTTCATCAAAACACAATTAAAAAATATGCCTCTAAAAAATTTCCCACATGGCATGATTCATGGTTTAAAAATTTGTTAATAATAATTATTACGGCATTTCGTATCGTTAAATCATTCTCGTAAAAATCTCCAGTGAAGATGAACATGAATAAATTTTGCCTCGAGGGGAAATGATCTGTTGACTATTTGGAATTGGATCCATCTTTTTATGAAGATGTGTATGTAATACCTGTGAAAAATGACGTCATTATATTAGTAGTAAGTGGTTTAAAAGACGCACAATCACCTGCCACACCTGTTCGCTTCGTTCCTATGAAAATATTCTTTAACCAATGAAAATTAGGGGAATTCTTTTTGTTATGTTTTTACACTCCCTTGGATTCCATTTCATTGTCTTTCTTCTACGGAAGAAAAGGATCGTAAAAATTGTATACTGTGTATAATAACCTTCAATAATTCATTCATTACTCACCAAAATCGCACACGATACATATAAAAACAGTATAGTATTAAATTACAGATCAATATTTTACAATTTTATAATTGAATTATGTAGTTTTATTTTGTAATGAGTGGAATACGAGATCTGATTCTAATTTTATTAATTCTGTGTCCATTAATTCATCAAATTGAAGGTGGATTAACTCTGGCAAAGGAATGTGGTGATATTATTTGTGAAACACATTCATTTTGTTCACCGATTGACAAAGTATGCAGACCATGCGAATACATCTGTGATACAAGCCATAATAATCATGATCAGAATAGATGCGAATCTGATTGTCAAGGTATGGTATTTAATTGCGAATTGTATAATATTAGTAGATTTATATTCAAATAAATTTTTTAGATTATCTTCATGATATTCGTTATTTAAAAAACGAGAGTCGACTCGAGATGCAGATTGAATCTGAATTATGGACGCTGAAGTTGCTCCTTGGAGTTACGATAGGGATGACTACAACACTGATGATACTAACAGTAATTATACTTATGAAACTTCATATGAAGAGGAAAATTAAACAGAAAAAGTCAATGGAATTGCCATCAGTAATTTATACGAATAAGGTAAAATTTTAATTTAATTATCAAAAATTATTCTGTTTTATTACTTCCATTTGTATAATTGTATACACTTCTTCATAAAATTTTCCTTTCAAGAAATGAATTATTACTTAATTAAAAATGGAATTCAGTTACGCAATACAAGAACGTAAAGTATCATTCCACTACTGCAAAATAATAATACTTTAAAGATTGCTGTAAAGTAACATTCCATTAAATTATGGATTGAGTTCATATGGAATGGAATATGGATATGGAAATTAATAACTAAAAAATGAAGGTGTCATATAAAAAATAAGTGTGAAAAACTATAAAATTCGTCACTGGTTAATTTTTAGCATGAAATTGTTTAAACTCTTGGAAACCAAATATTTGCATCCTTCTTCGAAGTTAACATTTGAAGCAGACGAACGCGATGACCTTATTATACAATTAAAAAGTTACTTTATTAACAACAGAGAGATATTAAAGTAAACAATTTTAATGACGTATTGATTTTCTTTAATATTTTTTGCAGTACGAGAAATCAAGCAATCCTCCTTCAATAATTCAAGGACCTGAAAATAATAACACCGGGCGATTTCGACGAGAACCATCCGAATCAACATTACCCGAATACTCGACTTACGATAATCCAGCCATGTCCCCATCCCCAACTTGTCATGTCTAAACGATAAATACCTGAAGACATCTATAAGGAGAGTGTCACTTAAGGGACCTTAGTAAATATTCCTAGACAATCTCAACAAAGTGCAATCCGTCCTTTTGTCCTAATCCCAATACCTGTGAAGCATTTGTAATTTACAATGTCTTCGCCTGTATTTAATACACAATTAACTTAATGGCACAATCTCATAAGCAATACGAATACATTTAATAGAATTTTTCTAGCATCATTCAATATAACCATGTGCTCTTAACTTAACATTGTTGTTAATTTATGCGAATTTTTTCGCAATACGATTTCTTTTTTGAAAATATAATTTGAAAAGAATCAATTTTCAAGAAAAAGATTTATGCATTTTTTATAATTTTTATTTTTATATTATAGTTTATTAATTGAAATCTAATTATCCATATTCCATCTCACTGGTTCTTCATTGTAAAGTTTTTGTTCAGATGTAAGGCCTAACATTTGTGAAGGACTGAACCTTTTTCGGTTGAACTCATCATCAGTTTCAGTGTCGAAGTCCTCATCCGAAGGCACATGGCGAGTAGGTACTTTTTGTGATGTTGTTGGGTATAGCTTTGTTTCATCCAGCGATCGATTTCTTTGATAATTGCGTGTAGGAGTGGGTATTGGTGGTGGTTTGAAATCAGCATTAGTTGGCAATGGTAAAGAATGTCGTTTATTTCTTCGTTCATACTTTGGTGTCTTTTGTGTTTCTATTTGAGGTTTCTTGTAATGTCGACTTGCTAATCCAGTTCCTGTTAACGCTCCGCCATCAGTCATAAATATTTCCCTTCCTTTTTGTTGGTTCTTACCCACATTGCTATTTGGCTTAGGTTTCTTCACTACAAATCTATCCTCACCTTCACTAACTAACCAATCATATTTCTCATCTTCGTCACAGCCTGAAGATTCTCCTTCCGTTACAGTCACTTGCATAATTGGTGTTTCATGAAGTTTAATATTAACTTTCGTCCTATCCTTATATTTCTTGGAGCGTCTCTCCTTTTTATCTCTTCGATCTGGAATAAGAGATCTCGTATCGTCTTCCCATGATGAAGAATATTCAATTGGATCCTCTAGAAAATGTTTTGCAAACCATTTTTTAATTCGCTTCTTCCGTTTTCGTACTTTATCACTTGTGGCACACTGGAAGTAGATAAATGGAACGAGACAGACGAGAACGAGAAGGAAGAGAATTCCAGCGAATGACACACCAGCAGCAAGTGGTGCTGGAATTTCATTGTCTGATTCTGTCGAAGAAGATCCTGCTGACTTTTGGAGTGTGTATGCAAAACGAGGTGGGATTTTGTACACTTCATTTTGAATTATTTCTAGGATCAAAATTGCAAACCATAAGCACATTATACGAAATTGCGTATACTTGTACTCTTCTAATGCCTTTACCTGGTTGTGGTGGTCCTTGAAGTGGTGCATATTCACCATTGTTGGAATCAAAATCAGACGGTTGTATTTCACCATTGTATTCATTCTTAAATTGAGGAGGTTGATATTGGTATCCAACGAAATCTTCCTCTTCTTCATACTCTTCTGGATATTTTTCTTGGATCAATTTCGCTGGTTTCATCACCTTTTCGCTTGGGATTTCTGAAATTATTCAACTAAACTAATAAAGTTTGTCAAAACTATTCCCAATTCCAATATTGTATAGCAAAATGCTTAAAGAAATATAAACCAAACGAACGAATTAGAAATGCGCGATGCAACATTATACGTTGCGCAGGCAAGCTTTTAGTTTTAAATTAGATTTTTATTCTACTTAATTATTGTATTTGCTTCCTTGTTCAAAATAATTAGAATGTGGATCAGTTTTTAAATGTTTTCTTTCTTTGAAGTGGAGGAAGTGTAGCTTTTTTATTAATTTTTGCTGTTGCAAGAGTAATCCCATTTTTACTTTCTTCTTCGGCATTATTTGGTCTGGCAAATTTCTTCCGAATATAATCAATACCATTGTAAATTGGACTGCTCGCATTCTGCTCTGGTCCAAAACGTTTCCTCAGAATATAATCCCTCATTTCTTTAAAAGTAAGCCTTCGTTTTGGATGTTTTCGCTTCTTTCCAATGTTTCTTTTTGCTGCATTATAAATCAATTGACGAAAGGATGGCGTTGATGGAATAGGATTGGCAGGGTGATGAAGTGGTTTGACATCCATGTGTACTGCAATTTTATCATCGTGAACATCTAATAATACCTCATCCTTGATATTGCTTTCATCAATATCAAGATTCATTTCTCCTTTTTTAGTTTGAGTAGGATTCCAAGGTTTGAAGTCTTCAAAATCATTCGCTGGAATCATTTTTGTATTCTCTGAGAGCCAGGGCTTAGGCGCTGCTGAATGTCGTGTGTTATCGTCATCATCTATTGGAGATTCTCCAACGAGTCTAGCTGCTGAATTCCTATCGTTCTTCCGTGTGAAGGAGAATGTGCGTTGTGTTGGATTTGGACGACGACGATTTCCAAAATTATTATTTTCCCAAGATGGATTTGAGACTGTATTTTTAGGTCGAAAACTAATTTCACCTCGATTTCGGCCTCTATTGCGGTTATGAACGACAGATTTTTCAATCTTGGATACAAGAGGAGCCACTGTTGCATCGTCAGGATTTTTCTTAACATGAGCAACAAGTTCTCCATCTTGAATAATTTCAAGGTTAGTAAAACGTTGCTCTTTCTTGCCGAAGAGATCTTCCAATTTGTCGTAGAGTCCATTCAAATCGTTATCATCTTCAGGATGAGTGTACATAGCAGACGAAACTCGATCCTTGATGACTTCCTCAGCAATTTCTTTGCCTTCCTTTAGGGGTGACAATTCGGATTTATCTTTAACTCGTTCAATGGAATCTCCTACACGTTGTCGCTGTCGTCTGAAATGATCCCTGACATTTAGAAGTAAACCTCGACGAACCCTTCGATGTACTTGTTGTGATTTGTCTTTAGAAAAAATAATACGCATATTCTAATTCGTTCGTTTGAGATTTGAATAATCTCGGTTTAGTTTTTGTTAAGTTGGACACGGAGACGGAGACATTTACAATTATTGCTTCAGCGATTTCAATCTAAACTCCTTACTTATAAAATTATTTAACAAAAGGTGGCTCTCTGCACCAGAATATAATACCGACATCGTTATAACGGCCGCAGAGACCACCTTTTGAGGACTGAGCCGTGCATTGATGATAATATTTAAATAATAAGTTTTGTGTGAAATAATACTGCTCCTGACTGTAAGTCTCCGAGGCCGTTATAACAGAAACTAAAACGGAAGTGAAATTAACTTACTACTTAAAATCTGGTCTCTGTAATTTTCAGCAGATTGTAGAAGACTCAGAATTCCTGGAAATCCACTTCTGTAAGTAGACGAGGTTAGGAGTCCTGGAACAAGCTAAAAGAAAGAAGAAAATTACTTTACTGCGATTGTTATAGCTGATGTTTGTGTTTACTGTTTACCTTCGATGACATCCAAATGCAAACGGATGATGTAAAATTAGCTTGTAGTTGATTGGTTTCCAAGCAGTTAACACCAGATGATAAGTATCGACTCAACAGATAAGTGACATTCCCAGCGTTCGTAGGGATTGGAGCATTGTTTCTTTGCCCAGGGATTTTAATTGCATCCAATGCTACAGAAACTGATGGGAGATTGATTAAAGTTTGTCCATCTTGTACTGAAATTAATGTCAGCTTAAAATTTCAGAAGCAATTTCTAAACTTTAACTTTTACGTTTTAAGAATATCGTATCACAATCCGGATTATAAGTTCCAGGTTGTAGTTGATTCTGTGATAAAATTGAAAGAAATGAAGGTGCATCCAATTGAAGTTTTTTAAGCATTTCATCCCCGTTAATTTCGAATACTGGACGAGTTCCACCATCACCTCCATTCTTATTCCCAATCAATGTATCCAAATCCAACCCACCAAATGTCTGTCGAAGTGTTTTAGCGAGATCACCAACAATTCTTACAGAAGTCCATGGCGTCTTTCCAGCATAGAAACTGAGACAAGTCAATGGTACTCCATGTTCGTCCAAGAATTGTAAATATTTTGTACTAAAACTTAGCAAGAGTTCTGATTTTTCATGGATGGTTTTTTTATCCAAAATATTTATAGTTGCAACTCCCATATTGTAATATTCAATTAAGAATTTACTGAGGTCTGGATCTGTTGGTTTGATTAGAAATCCATCTTCTGTAAATTAGATAAACAAATTGAAATTGGTCATGGTCATTGACATAAAAAGTGACTGTGATTATCATTGTAATGTTACCTGTTGGAAGTTGTATTCCAAGTAATTGTGGATTAAAAATTGGAATATTTTTCTTAACTCCATTTCGAAAGTTAATTGCAAGTTTTGATTTTTTACATGGCGTCTGTCCACCATTTTCAGCCAAGGAATTGGTAATGACAATACTCAGTGATAATAATAGTAATAGAAGTAATTCTGACGTTAAGCTCATTGTCATCATGAAATAAGTTTCTAATCCATCTTCATCAAAAATAACTTAACGACTTTTTCATGATTAACAATCATTTTTCCAAACAAAAGCAATCGCTTCGCTGCGAAATGATGCCATGGTGATTAATTCAATAAAAATTTCGAAGCCATTTTTTTTCTTAGGAAATGAAGCATTTTTTTTCCATTTTTTAAATCGAAGTAGCGGGATTTTACTTTTGCCAATTTTTTTTTCACGTGTTAATTTCATTTTAGTAAACAAATTATATAAAATTATGGACTAAATAAACAAACGTACGTATCTGATATTGAAATTAATTAAAATGAATATGGCTGGAATTGTGTATAGATTTTTCGGTAGACACCAAGCACTTAAATCTGCTACGATAACTGGTAAGTTTGCTTCCGTCCGGGTGCCGGGTGTCAAAGAAGACAAATGCGTCTTACACGCAAAATAATTTTAATTGTTTGTAAATTCTGAAATTATGTATAGGATTACTCATGGGTGGTGGTGACTTTATTTCTCAAACTGTGATTGAAAAAGTGGACAAGTACAGCTACGTAAGAACAGCAAGATTTGCTTCAATTGGATTCTTTTTTATTGTAAGTTTTACAAAAGTTAAAAGTTGGTCGGTAGTATTTTATATATCGTCATTTTGATTTAAGGGCCCTGTGTTGTATAAATGGTATGGAGTATTAGAACGAGTCAAATTCAAATCAGCTACTGGTACAGCACTCGCGAGAATGTTCATAGATCAATCTACGTTAGCACCTACGTTCCTATTTTTATTTTTTTGGATCAACGGTGGACTACAAGGATTTACCTCAACTCAAATCAAACAAAATCTCAGTCGTGATTACACTGATGTTTTAATAGCTAATTATAAAGTAAATTAAATTGTAAAAATAGAAGTGGAATTGACATTATAATGGATTTAAATTGTTTTTGTGTAGTTATGGCCTGCTGCACAAACGATTAATTTTTCGGTAGTACCATTGGCTCATCGTGTTTTATTTGCTCAGGTAATGTTTATTTTTCAAAACAAGTTTAATTTAAAAAACTGAGACCAAGTTCTTAACATTTTTTCAGACTGTTGCATTAGTTTGGAATACTTATCTCGCCTGGAAATTGAACAAATAAGAAAACCAGAAAATCTCTAGAAGTATAATTAATATTGAAAGGATGGTTACCTTTTACTTCTTCTTCCATAAATAAAATAGTTATTATGACGAAAAGTTAATAAACGTTAAAGAAATTTTATATTTTAAATGCACTGTCTTTTACTGTGAATCCATAAATTGTACATCTGAAAGAAGTAGCAATAATTTTGGTAATGGTCCAGGAAGCGGTGATAAAACTGTCATTCGTCCTTTCTCAGCGTCAACTTCAGTCACACATACGTAACCTGCAATATTTTTCTTGATTACATCCTCTTCATTGGGATCCGAGGCAAAACTGAGTGCAAGCATTCGATGAAGCAACTGCTGAGCTGTGGGAGTGACTGGGACTAATTTTGTCCTAGATTCATCCACTTTCATTCCGAGAGGCAAACATGATGATGGAACTGCTGGACTTCCGATTTTGTAAATCTGCGTCTAAAAACAACATTCGAAAATTAAGTTAGTGGAGTCTTTTTTTGAAATAATTGTCCAGAGTTTGCTTTTGTACCTCTGATAATTTCACTTGGAATGAATGTGGATGAAAAACTTGTACACCAGGTTTTCCGTAGAAATATTCTCGAATTCTCATATCTCGAGATTGAGCTCGGGAATTTTTGCTTCGTTCAACCACCTGGCAAAATGAAATTGAAAATATTATACCACATTCTTCATTCATTCACTAAAGTAGAAAACAAACTAAAACATACCCCTCCACTTTTAGCTAGAAATACAACTTTCACAAAATTAGGTAAGTCACGACTCAATTCGTTGTATAATCTCTCTTGATCCAAGACAAGAACAACATCTGCTTCAAATGCTTGAGCAATATGAGTAATACATCTGTATCCATCTCCTTTTACCCAACCGGAAGTATTAATTATAACACCTGAGGATTTCACTAAAGAGTTTTTGAGGTTAAAAGTATGCGTTTCTAACGAGAAGTAGTGATACTGAGAACATACCTTTTCGATTACTTTCCATTCTTTCATGTGTCACTTCTGCTAATTTTGATATTGTAAGGTTATAGAGTGGGATATTAAAACTTGGAGATGTTGACCCAAAGAAATAGGCCAATGGAGCTTGCTCAGGGAATCCATTTTCTTCAATAGAAGCCTGCCTTTCTACCATCATTGCTCCAATAGTTCCAGGCACAGAAATACTGCCTTGACCAACATCAAGGTCAACATAAATGGGTCGACGACCGAGCCTCACCGCGTAGTTGAGGAGGATTCGACTAACTGTTGATTTACCAACGTCTGAAGGACCAACTACAAGTACGATCGGCCCTCTTTTAGAATCAGTATCAGCACTCCTGGAATTGTAATTAAATAAGATACAATTAACAAAAGATCAACAATTACAATTTACCTCCTAAGTGTTTCAAGAGATGCATGGACGTTGAGATAAACTAACATTGGAGTTTCTTTTGCAACGTAAGCAATTTCTGTCTTCCCTGTAAATTGTAAATGTAGATAATTAATTACGAATGCAGTGAAACGATAATTTTGTCATTAGTTAACTAACCTTTAACTTGGATTTTGCATCCATGGTATGTAAATACGGCTGCCTTTGCTCCGCCATTGAATCGATATGATTTGTCTTTTACCATTTCTGTTCCAAAAACTTCTCCCATTCCATCCAACATCTAAAATTTAATAGAAATATACAATTTAATAAAATATTTAAAAAATGGAAGCATAACTTACTGTAACTGTAATAAAAGCCTTTCCTTCTGGTACTTCAAAACGAAGTTCTTCATCAACACCAAGTGTAAAGTCTTGAATGGCTTCAGCCACAGCTTCTGCTTCCCCTGCTTTCTCTTCAGCCATCTTCTTTATAACTTAAATTAACTTCCAACTAAATAATTTTGATTAACAAACAAATGTTTTTAATAATTTATTTAAAAAATCTCAAAAACAAAACAAAGGCCAACCAAAAAGTTACAAAGTGATAGTGTAAACTCATTTGAGTGTATGGGCACATATTTTGAAATAAGTTTCAGAATAAATTATTAAAAGATTCACACACAAAAGTATCCAATTTATTATTTACATTACTCATTAAAAATTAAAAAAAAATTTCTTTGGCATATTTTAATTTTGAAATTGTAAGTTCCAAAATGAAAAATTTTGCCCGAAGCAGTTATGTTTTTACACGTTCAAGAATGTAATATTTTGAATGACTTTAAGCGGAAAAATTACAAAATTCCTGCAAAAAATTTAAAAGTTGAAGTCTATTTTTATTATTGTCTGGGAAACGGAGGCCATTTTGCCAGAAGACGCCCGGCTGCCAGAAGACAAATTTCGTCTTTCCACAAATCAGAGAAAAGAGTCTTTGGCGGCTTGTTTACCACGACTTTTTTTCCAGTCAGAAAAAAAAAAGACAGACTCAGTTCTCGTTTTGCCTTTGAGTGAGAAAGAAAAGTCGGACTTGAAGTTAATTTCTTCATTTTCATTTTTTGATAATCAATCGACGGGCAGCCGGAAACTGAGAACTAAAGGGTCAAGATGACGGAGCGAAAGGCAGTCATTAAAAATGCTGATATGTCAGAGGAGATGCAGCAGGATGCTGTGGATTGTGCAACTCAAGCACTTGAAAAATATAATATCGAAAAGGTAAGTCAAATCACGATCATATTGATTGGTATTGACAAAACTCTGATTTCTACGAGAGACATCGTAACTTTGTACCCTCGCACCGCGTCTTTCTAATTTAAACGTACCGTAGCAGTAACTACTTAACGCAAATCTAACATTCCTCCTGCATTCATGCATTGAAGTTGTTGTCTTTTTATCACGGAGAACGATACGATACGATGCGGTGCAAAGTTAATGGCCATTTAGATTTTATGCATTATCAATGAATAACAAGGAAATATTTTTTATTTTCAGGATATTGCAGCTTTCATCAAGAAGGAATTCGACAAAAAGTACAATCCAACTTGGCACTGTATCGTTGGACGTAACTTTGGAAGTTATGTCACTCATGAGACCCGTCACTTCATCTACTTCTACTTGGGTCAAGTAGCCATTCTTCTCTTCAAGAGCGGTTAAGTCAACTCAATACCACTCAAAATACTACCGAAAATCAACACTAATCTCCAAACACGTAAACTAATACCACCACCATCAGTATAAATCATAAAAGAAAGAGAATTACATTTTTGTTGTTTAGATAGTTAGCTTCTTAAATTCAAATTCATTGTTAATTTTTTTGAAGAAGATACTCTTGAATTGAGTCTTCTTGTGTTGTGGGAGAAAAAGAGAGAGAGAGAGTAAGTTAAAGTTTAAACGTCAACGTTTAAGAAGCATGTGAACAAGAAATAAACATTCTGTCTTATTATTTGTTTGTTTTACGTCACATTCTTATTTTAATTTTTACTCCTGATCAAATGCAGTTATTTTTAGTTTAGGTCTATAACGTTCTAATATTTTAGGTAAAAGTACCACACACTTGAAACGATTACCCATCTCTTCCATTAACATTTTGTAACCAGAAACCAGTTCTTCTCGTTCCTTTTCATTTTTAATCTGGGAAATGAGATTCTGTAATTTAAAAAAGAATTTTTATAATTTTAAAGATAAATTCACATTAGCATCATCATTTTTTGCAAAAACAGGAAAATTAATTAAAAAATTCGCATTCCGTTTGTTTGCGCAATTTCAAACTCCAAGAGAGAGTAGAGCAATGAAAATGATAAAAGAAAGGAATTTAGGAAAAGAGGAAGTGAAAACGCGTGGGTGTTGTTGGAATAAATCTGTAATAGGAAGAAAAAGGTCGCTTACATTAGAGAAATTAGTTGATCTTAAAATAGCTCAACTTACAGTCAATCGGACTTGGATTCCAGTCCGACTTAAGAATTCTGCTTGAGAAATTGGTCCGATTACACATACCTGATTTTGCGTAAGTGTACGTAAGATTGAAAAGTCAATATCTGCTGTTAGATCAGTATATCCTGGATTCTCTAAAGGATTTTGGAGTTGGTGACGATAAAATCCTCGAAATGTATCACCTTTATCACCTTCATGGCCATAATCAACTATTAATGAGAATCCACCATCCTCATTCAACCTTTGTGACAAAGTATCATAAATAGATGCCGCAGCGATGCTAAATTCAATTTGTGATCGTGAAGTTTCAAGAATTGAAGGGTAGTGTGACTTTAGAAGTTGAATCACAGGTGTTTCATTACGAGAAATTACAAAACGTAATTTTTCATTTGGATTTGTTTGAGGAACAACATGGGGGTGGGTATGATCAACATCGACTAGAATCTCTCTCCATCCGTTGTCTGTTCGCTGAAAACGATCATATACTTTAAGTTATGTGTTTAGGACTTATCAATCAATTGAACGGAGGAACTGAGCTTACTTGAAGTTTATGTATTGGAAGAGCGTCGAAGAATTCATGTGCAATGTAAAAGTTAAACCCTTTAGGGACAGTAGAAAGTTGACGATGCCAAAATACAGGGGTTTTATTATCAAGTGTAAAATGTGATTTCCTAAGGTCATCATCCAAATGGATTTTCTTTGAAGAGGTATCATTCCTTTTCATGGGTCCACAGAGAGTCTCTTCTTGAAGTTTTGTAAAGTAGGGACTGATTTCTACCAAATGAAGCTCAATTTCACTCTCGCTGTCATTCTTCTTTAGCTTGTGAAATACCTGAAAAAAAGTTAAACATTGTAATTAATTAATTTAATATGATAGAAAATACATTACACGTAGAACATCTTTGGCCAAGGTCCCTCTTCCTGGTCCCAATTCTACAATGTTTATTTTCTTGGGTCCACCAATTCTTCTCCATGTTGATATTCCCCAAACTCCAATCATCTGAAAAATATTCATTAAAATATACTTCAATTTTGAATGATGATGAGATCATTATCTAATTTTCATATTTCTAATTTCATTTCAACAACATAAGTAAGAAGGAATTTTTTAAAGAATTTTTAAATTGGATATTTTGTTTTGAAATCTTTCTTTTTAGGAAATATTGATGATGAAAAAACTTATTCTTTCTGATTTTATAATTTGCTTTGGCTTGGTTTAGAAATAGAATTACCGATGCTTAGAAACCTGAATGTTGTCATGTCAAGATGTCCTACCTAAGTCCCAAGCCCAGCCATAGCTTATACGGTGTAGTAATGGAATGAAAATATTGATTTTGGGTTATAAAAATAAAATCCGGAAACCTTTCAAAATGTGGTTTTTTATAATCACATCCTCTCAATCTTTTTAGGACCATTTTCAGCAGATGGGTGACGGCAGGTGAATATGATCGTAAAATATTATTGTGGATTAAAATTATAGCATGCATACATTCATTAAAATCTTGAATTACGTTTGGCTTTTCTAACACAGAACTGTGTGGTTGCTGGTCGAGCTGAAGATAGGATTAAGGATTATGGAATGAAACTAAAATCAAAGACAATTCGTTACCTCCCCAAATAGTTGACTGATTTCTGGAGATGTGATAAAATCCCCGTGTTGACCCAAGACATCCCTAGTCATGTAATAACCTCCTCCTTTTAACGAGCTATTATCATCCCCTGGAAGATTTCGTTGTTGCATTGTGAGAGATATTTTCATATAATCGGCCACAGTAATTGGTCCACCTAATAAAATTCTGGATCGAATGTGATTGTAAACTGTGTTCATAACGGTTCTGGAAGCCATTCTGAAGCAAAGTTTTTAATTTTAGTTTTAACTGGTTGTGTTTGAATTATAAAAAATGATGTCTTGAAAGAATTTCGATTAACACGTAGATTTACAGGCACTTTTGTTTAAGTACTCATCGCTTCCATCACAGCAGTCGCAAATCTTGTCGTTAACTCGAGATGATGGGATGTACTCTAAAATAAAACAAATTAAATTTTCGGAATAAAACAAGACAATAAAAGAGAAAGACAAACCAGGGTATGACTTTAATGATTTTGTACAATAAAACATTCCATTCATACAAGCGGAAGTACTAGGTTCATCTGAGCCATCAACTGGACAATCACAGTAATCTATTTAAAAAATAATATTCAAATTAAAAGATTTATTTAAATTACAGAAAAATTCAATTAAAATTGATTTCATACCGTCGTTGACTTTGTCCCAGGAGATTTTCCGACTCTTGGAAGAAAGACAGGAGAATTTCAAAGTCTGTTGATTATAATACTTCCAATATTCAGGAGCAACACCAAGTATACTTCCAATTAAAGGTTTTCCTGCTGGTATTGGTAGTTTTGGAGCTTTAAGAAATGTTTCCTTTGTGTCTACAGCTTGTTTTACGGGTATTTCTTTCTTTAGCAACTGTTGTTGGAAATGTACTCTGGAATCTTCAGATTGATATTCAATAAGAGTGATATAGTAGAGAAATTGATATGTGATGAATAAAACTGAGATTGTAAATAGGAGAATTAACACAAATTTCAATTTCCCTTTGATACGATACCGGAGCGAAATAAAACGCATGTCAGAGTCAGCGTTGTCGCTCCTCGATGTAAGTTTTTCAGGAAGATACACTGCAGTCCTTTTTATAACAACAGATTGTCAATTGTCTAAAAAATTAATGAAACTGGCAACTGGAATTTATTTAATTTTTTATTTTTAACACTTCACAACAATTTCCCGGCAAAAAATACAAATATTTGAAAGGCAAGTAATGAAGGGGTGTGGTTTTAAGGGAAAATTGACCAATCACTGAATTGAATATGTTTTCAAAAGCAAAAAATGCTTTCCCGCTCTTTTTTTTCTCACTTCACCCGAAAAAGTTACGATTCAAAATTAAGAGGCGGGATGAAATTCAAAAGTTCAAATTTTAAAAATTCAATTCATTTGATTTGTTTTTCCTCTCGAAATCCATTGAAATTGTTGTAAATTACTCACTTGGACTTGAGTTTTAACGATGATGGCTTTCAGATGCAATATCGTGAATACACAAAACCACAACATACAACAACTTCGAAGAAGACTCGATGCAAAGTAGAATTTGATGTCATTACTGTGATACTATGACTGGATGTCGTAGATCACTAACGCTGGAGGGTGGAAATGATGGAAGCGACGCTGGGCAGCGAG